>QJSC01000757.1:3718950-3780001 GCA_003697955.1 Calidris pygmaea | reverse complement strand
TCCCAGTTCCTGCAAACCTATCGAGTGCTAGCGTGGGCGTGCAGACTCGCACGGGAGCTGGGGGTGAAACTGCTTCAGCTCCCCTCCCCAGCTCGCCCCTGTCCTTTTCCCACAGCTGCCCTGGGATGGGGAATGCCTGGGGAGGGGACCGTGGAGCCCTTGGCCATGCAGGGATGGGCAATCCCACTGGGGCTCAGGGCTACCATCCACCAGGGCTCTTCCACCTAAACATGAGGAGGAACTTCATTCCTTGTGAGGGTGGCAAAACCCTGGAACAGGTTGCCCAGAGAGGTGGTGGAGTCTCCTTCTCTGGAGGCATCCCAAACCCACCTGGACACGTTCCTGTGCAACCTGCTCTGGGTGGACCTGCTCTGGTGAGGGGTTGGACTAGATGATCTCCAGAGGTCCCTTCCAACCCTGTATCATTCTGCTATTCTGTGAGACCGTAAGCTCCCCACCACACCAGGACATGACACAGCACTGGGTGGGCAGGAAGAGGCAAGCAGGGTGGGCACTTTCTTGCTCTTTGTTGATGGCAGGGTCTGACCTGCTGGACCTCACCCCAGGGGGGGGACTGTGGGGTCAAGGGGCTCCGGGTTTATCTCTGCCCCCTGTGGTCCCCAGAGGAGGAGAATGAGGTGTCCATGTGGCCAGGGGATGCCCAAGGTGAGGGTGCTGTCAGAGCCTGTGGGGCTGTGGGGGAAACGGAGCGAGGGTCAGGAGGGAGAGATGAAATGCACGGAAACCCCACCTGTCTCAGGGAGAAGGTGAGATGAAAACCTCTCAGCGAAATTTGCCATTTTGCTGGCTTTCCCTCCGCCTCCACAGCACACCCAGCACTGCATCAGACTGCTACGAGACCTGCTAAGTCTGTGGTGAACTTCACCTCAAACACATTGGCCCACCTTGAATGTGGCCAGTCATATGACATTTAGACCTGGCAAATAGCTTTGACTAAAATAATTACTTCTACTGGCAGTTTGCAGTCATGTTGGAAGGCACCGCTGATATCACAGTACAGCAAAGGGCTACAAAGATCATGAGGGGCCAAGAACATCTCTCTTACAAGGAAAGGCTGAAGGACTTGGGCCTTTTTAGTCTGGAAAAGAGAAGGCTGAGGGGGGATCTGATCAACACCTATAAATACTTAAAGGGTGGGTGTCAGGAGGATGGGGCCAGTCTTGGTTCAGTGGTGCCCAGTGACAGGACAAGAGGTAATGAGCACAAACTTGAATATAAGAAGTTCCATCTAAACAGGAGGAGGAACTTCTTTAACCTGAGGGTGGCAGAGCCCTGGAACAGGTTGCCCAGGGAGATGGTGGAGTCTCCATCTCTGGAGACATTCCAAACCCACCTGGACACGTTCCTGTGCAACCTGCTCTGGGTGATCATGCTCTGGCAGGGGGTTGGACTAGATGATCTCCAGAGGTCCCTTCCAACCCCGTATCATTCTGTGATTCTGTGATCAGAGTATGTCCCATCCCTGAAGGACGTACTGCTTCAGCTGCTCAGCATGGAGCTTTAACCTCTACTTAGCTTGATCTCCATGGGTGTCTTCAGCAAATGAAAAAAAATGGACTTTTTTTTAATTTTAGAATATCAGACAGGCCTGCAGACAGGCCCAGATATCTGTTTTAGTAAAATGCCTGGTTGTAAGAACACAGGAATTGCAACTCATAACTTCTAAAGATCTAGGAAAATTATTTCCCGAAGCTACCAAGATTTTGGTTATAGACCCTTGTAACTTTTTGTTAATATATTATGTGATTTTTCTATCAAATGTAACTTGTGATGTTAACAAATATTACCACAGCTCCCAAGACAGACCATGACTTTGGGGGAAGGTTATTTTGCTCATAACTGTTAGCTGACAACATGGTATAGATCCGGTGCCTGAGTCTCACCTGCCTTATCACTGCCTGTGGACTCATAAATCCGATTGGGAAGATCAAGAACTGGATGCCCTTTTTCCTGTCCCTGCTCCCAGGAACAAGATTAGGCTGATTCCAGGTTTCCCAGAGTTGTGAATCTGCTGCCACTTCACACAAACATTATCCATGGACACATAGGAAAGGTCAAAACTGCATGATCGTAGAATCATAGAATGGTTCAGGTTGAAAGGAACCTTAAAGATCATCCAGTTCCAACCCCCTGCCCTGGGCAGGGACACCTCCCACCAGACCAGGTTGCTCCAAGCCCCATCCAGCCTGGCCTTGAACCCCTCCAGGGATGGGGCAGCCACAGCTTCTCTGGGCAACCTCTTCCAGTGTCTCACCACCCTCACAGCAAAGAATTTCTTCCTGAGATCTCATCTAAATTTCCCGTCTTCCAGTTTAAAGCCCTCGTCCTATTGCTCCACTCCCTGAACAAGCGTCCCACCCCATCTCTCCCGTGGCCCCCTTTCAGGTAGCATTCATGGAAGGTGGCAGCACCTGACAGTGGCATTGCCATTTGTTGTTAGCATGATTATTTAGGGTACAAACCCCAAACATCAACGAGAAGAGATCCCGTGTTGTCCCTGTTGGTCTTCAAAGGGAGGAGGCTGTTGTTGAAACGTGTGGTTCAGTGCCCATGTTGTCCCAGTTGGTCAAACTTGGGATTCCCTGTGATCACTCAGCAACACTGTGCAGCCATCCGCAAAGTCGGGTAATTCCAGGATTCCTGAGACATGTGGTAGTAGTATCTTGGCTTCTTCCAAGAAGATTTTGATGCCTGTTAACATTTCCACAAACTTTTATGAAGAGCACAAGGTCCAAAATACATGAACAAACATCATTCTAGTCCAAAAATGACTCAAAAGTATGTTTTCTTTTGTTAATGAGTAACATGGGAAGCTTTTTCTTCCCTGAGGGTAACCAAAGAAGCCAGAAAGCAAATGAGATTTAATCTTAGCTCTGAGCAGTCCAAGGAAAAGGTCAGAAATCTGATGGTTCTCATTATAAAGTCTTCCATTTTTTCTCAGTATTCCCTGGGAAATTCTTAGGATCGTCCCCCCTTGCCTGAAAAGTACCGTGTTTCTGGTACTTTCACCAAAAATGGAAGTTGCCTTTTGGTAAGGAAAATGGTTTGTGGTTTATTTAATACAATAGTGGTCACGCCTGTGGCTGGCGTTCAAGGCAACTTTGAATTAAAGAGAATTTTAAATATTTTTTCATGTGGCTCTCAGACGTGTAGACACACAAAAAGGCACATATATGTTCTTTCTTGAAATCACTGTTTTCTGCAAGGCAGGGGCTGGTGAGAGTTTTTGACTTACATGAAAATACAATCATTTAGTGCTATCAAAACGTATTTGTGTTTAGACACGGACAAGATGGATTTATAACCAGAAAACTTTTATAAAATATTCCTTACCAGTGAAAGCGGTTCTTTAAGCGACAGGTCCTTAAAACTTCTCACACATTATTGCTCTAACGATGGCAACGGGGAAATTCAGGAGACAAGCAATTGCATTTATTACAAAATTTCAACAATGTGGAAAAAAAAAACCTGCCTGTCTCTAAAGGAAGTGCTGGAAGGGGGGTTATGTTTTCATCTTCTTGTAAAGCTGGCTAAAAGCGCTTGGTGTTTAAATACTACTACAGGTCTGCAGCTCAAGCTGAAACAAGTGGCACAAAGATACAGGACAAACAATATATTTTTTTTTCCTTTTTGAAAGAGGTTAGGGTGCGAAAAAGAAAAGGATTTTCTCTCTTCTAAGTTTCTTTAATTATTTGTTTTTTTCTTGTAGAAAGAATAAAGGAAAATATTCAGCCTGTTGGTCTGTTTCTCATGAGAAGAGAGAGAATATGCATGCTGTCTTAATGGCCCAACCTGAAGGTCATGGAATTTGTGATTGCGTGGATCTGCTACGCTGAGTCTGGCAGAAATTGCTTGATTCTCCATTACAGGACTAACGTATCCAGTTTTTCACCTAACAAAATACATTCATTCTCCTTTTAAATTTTACCTCTTTTAGCGATTAGGAAGAAGTCTGGGAGCCTTTCCAGAGGTGTGACTTCAAAGAAGCATACCGTATAGCTACTTCTTGGTTTGGGGGACGTTGAGAGGGCTGTGTGTTACAGCAGGAGGCCTCTACCAGTTCACACGAGGTTATTTCATCCCCTGATCCTTTCTGTCAGCGTGACAGACCCACACAGAGAATGTCCCTGGTGGCTCACGGCAAGTCTCGTGGGAGGTTAAATGGGTGGGAGGTATGCTCTTTTGTCCTGGAGTATCTCCAGAAGAAATCACCCTCAAATCTATGCTGCTATTTTTGTGTGAGTTGTTTGCAATGGAAACAGGAGTTTACCGTGTACTTTTGTGCTCTATTGTAGACATAAAAGGAAGCATCAAACTTCCACTGCCTATTGGCAAACTGAATAGAAATATCAAAGGGGAAGTCCAAGATGCTTCTTTGTTTTTTTTCCCCTCCCTTCAGAGTCATTACTTCATAGCCCAAACAAAAAAATGGCCTTTAGAGAGGCAGCCTGTGATTTTACCCAAGGCTGAAAGCACATGTCTCCCCAGTGGGCTCACAGCAAAGTCCCCAAAACCGATGTGAATTTCCTAACGGTGCCCTACATGCCAGGGGACTCACCTTTGAACTCTCCAGGCTCCTGCTTTCTGGAGGCCCACCATTTAAGAAACACGTGGTCCTTCCTACACCTTTTCCAGATCAGGTTTTACCAAGAAAAATAATTCACAGTCTTTGCTCTCCTGCACAGCAGAGGGTTTTATATGAAAACATTATGCCAATGTGACTGACTTGGAGATTGGACAATAGGATGACCATGAGCTGACGATGTGCCCTTGTGGCCAAGAAGGCCAATGGCACCCTGGGGTGCATCAGGAAGAGTGTGACCAGCAGGTCAGGAGAGGTTATCCTGCCCCTCTGCTCTGCCCTGGTGAGGCCCCATCTGGAGTCCTGTGTCCAGTTCTGGGCTCCCCAGTTCAACAAGGACAGGGAACTGCTGGAGAGGGTACAGCAGAGGGCTACAAAGATGATGAGGGGACTAGAACATCTCTCTGATGAGGAAGGGCTGAGGGACTTGGGTCTTTTTAGTCTGGAGAAGAGAAGGCTGAGGGGGGATCTGATCAATGCCTATAAAAACTTAAAGGGTGGGTGTCAGGAGGATGGGGCCAGTCTTTTTTCAGTGGCGCCCAGTGACAGGACAAGAGATAACGGCCACAAACTTGAACATCGGAAGTTCTATCTAAACATGAGGAGGAACTTCTTTCCTTTGAGGGTGGCAGAGCCCTGGAAGAGGCTGCCCAGAGAGGTGGTGGAGTCTCCTTCTCTGGAGACATTCAAACCCGCCTGGACATGTTCCTGTGCAACCTGCTCTGGGTGGACCTGCTCTGGCAGGGGGGTTGGACTAGATGATCTCCAGAGGTCCCTTCCAACCCCATGTGATTCTGTGAGCTACATAATATAAACAAATAGCTATTGCTGTATCCTGAAACCTCCACAGCTCTAAGCTGGCTCAGTCCTGCCACCCTGCACTGAGACTGCAGTGATCTCTGCTCTTCTTGGCACACACCGAGATGCACGGGAGGGGTGTTACTTACAGGTCTACACTTGTGACAGCTGAAAGAGGTGACAAAATTTCTGGGGGTTGCAGCAAGGCAGTGCCAAACTCCAGACGTCTCGTGAAATGATGTTGTCTGTGGCCATAGGGCACCCACAGCGGTGGGAGATGAGAACCGTTCCTAAGGCTGTGACCATCCACCCTGACAGTTAAAAAAAGGAAAAGAAAGAAATTTATTTTACCTTTGGGGAAGAGCAGAGCAAATCTGGATAGACAAAGTGCAGGCACGGAAAATCCTTTGGACTCTGACAAGAAAAAGGTGTGCTGGAGGAAGTGTGGATTTACTACCCTGTTGCCCCAGTTCACAGCTGGTTTATTGGCTCCTTTATCACCTGGCTTAAGCCAGCAGAGTGGAGGTACAGACACCTGTGCATGGGGAGAGAAGGAGGGAGGTAATGCCGTAAAACACCGCAGCTGGGAGCGTGAGTCAGAGACCTTGACAGCCCTGACGGAGAGTGGACTCTGGGTTTAAAGCCTCCTCTGATCTGCGTGAGCCAAAAATGCAGGCTAAAGAGCAGCGCTGGGGACGGAAAGCAGTCACTGCAGGCATTCTGGTGGATCTCCAAACAGAGAAGTTAACTGCTTCAAAATAACTGGGGATAAAACCACCCCCCAAGTCCCCCCCTCCCTTCCCCCCCCCCCCCAGCCTTTGGGCTTACATCCTCCCCTGGTTTGCTGCCACAGAAAGCCACCTCTTCCCCAGGGTGGGCACGCGTGTATGTGCCCTTGTGCTGTAGTCAGTGGTTGCCCTGACTCTTGCACAAAAAAAGACTTTTGTAGAATCGTAGAATAGTTAGAGTTGGAAGGGACCTTGCAGATCATCTAGTTCCAACCCCCTGCCACGGGCAGGGACACCTCCCACCAGACCAGGTTGCTCAAACCTTTGCTTAGACATTTGGTTTCACAGTGCTTTTCTGTGTTTTATGCTGTACCCCTGCTGTATGTATCAGTTCTGGGCTTTCTAGGAAAAAGCAACTGGAGATAGCAAAAGCCCCAGCATGCTGGGAAACACTCTGGCTCTTCTCCCGCTCTGGGAGAGAAGAGCTCAGTGTGGAGAAGGGATCAGCGTGGAGAAGGGATCAGCGTGGAGCTGGTTAACTCCTGCAACAAGTTTGGGAAGAGCAACTTGTAGGCTTCTGAGGAGAAACTGTATTTTTGGGGGGGGGGGAGAAAAGCTGAAAGACTTTGAGTTTCCCGAAGCTCTCATGATGCTGGGAAGGCTCAGCTGGCACAAAAGGCTTCAGAAAGCACATGAAGGTGCTTTTCCTGCTCTCATCTGGGAGCTTTACCTGTAGCTGGACAACTTGACGCTCAGTAGGTGTGCCGCCATCTTAGCCACTCATGAATCTGAATTCATAATTTGTTATAAGGATTTGGTTTTAAAGACACTTCAGAAACAGACTGGGGACCAGTAGGGAGCCTGGGAGCCCTGAGCTCCCATCCTGGGAGCCCTCACTGCAGAGGACACAGGCAATGACTCGCATGGGCTGGTGTCTCCCTGTTGGTCCCATTGCACTTGTTTGGAGGAATTCCAGTAACCCAGGGTGGATGGGAACAGCCTTTAGCTCATCCTGGCCAAACTACTGTCCAGGCTGAAATGACAATGATTCCTAGCAAGGAACTGCTGTCTGGAAACACACAAATGGCAAACTAAAAAGAAAAGTGCCTTTCCTATTTCTGCATCCCCTTCAAGGTTATACTGCCACGTCACAGCCCAGCTTCTCCAGCAAGCACGTGTGTTGTGATGCTGTTCGGGCTGTTGCTTAGGCACTCCTACTGCAATGTTTGTGTGGAGGCTTGTGTTTGCCAACTTGGCATTTTCCTTATTTCTGTTTCCTTCTGTATGCCATCCAGCCAAAGGAAAAAAAAAAAAAAAAAAAAGAAAAAAAAAAAGAGCAAAGTGCATTTTCTCATGGGCGGTCACAGGGTGTGTTTCTCGCAGCTGAACTCTTGTCGAGGAGATGATGCTGTGTTCAGTCAGAGGTTCCCCAAACTTTCCCAGGCCGTGCTGGCAGCGGGCAGAAGTGGGGTGAGATAAATCAGAGCAGCGAGGGACCCTCCGGAGGCAGGGATGAGGGCAGTGAGCATAGGGACAAGCCACGTCACCACCACGCAGGCAGCCAGAACCTCTTGCTCATCTCGTGCTGCTTCCCTGGACATCTGCAGGACCCCCTGGCCAGGGTCTGAGGGCCACATTTGAGCCCATCTCTACACCAGACATGCAAAGTCCTTCACATAGAGGCCAAGCTGAAGCTCCCCGCTGTGGGGATGAGCAGGGGCTGCCGTCTCGCTGTAGCAGCAGGGTGGAGGATGATGTGGGAGCTCTTCAAAACTGGCCCCATCCACCCATGTGGCTTTGGTCCTGGCTGGGAGCTGAGGCAGCTACTCCTTGTGCAGCATCTGAGCAGTGACAGCATCAGGCCTCCATTTCAACAGGACTGGCTAAACAGTGGGAATGAAATAATCTCTCTCCCCCTCTCCCTGACCCTCTGGAAAATGCACTTAGTTCACTCACGCTCATTCTTCAGCTGGTTGTCCCCCATGGATATGTTTAGCAGAGAAGCTTTCAGGTTCATTTGGAAACATGTTGGAGATTTAGATTAGATATTAAGAAGAAATTCTTTCCTGAGAGGGTGGTGAGACACTGGCCCAGGTTGCCCAGAGAAGCTGTGGCTGCCCCATCCCTGGAGGGGTTCAAGGCCAGGCTGGATGGGGCTTGGAGCAACCTGGTCTGGTGGGAGGTGTCCCTGCCCAGGGCAGGGGCTTGGAACTGGATGATCTTTAACGTCCCTTCTAACCATTCTATGAGTCTACAATTGTATGTTGAGTGAAGCTGTTTGAAAAATCCTTACAGATCTTTACTTAGCCCGGGTGACACAAACCCACCTAGAGGAGCAGACTGGGTACGATGGTCCTGGCTCCACGTCAGGGCGGGGGGAACCCAGGGTGGCTGCTGCTGGCACGTGCATGACACCGAAATGCAATTTTCCCCACAAGGCTGAGAATCTCTGAGCCAGCTTTGAAGACTCGTACTCACTTCACCTGGGTGATAGACCTTTAATACCTTTCCTTTTTTTTTTTTTTTTTTTTACAAAAAAAAAGGTATTTTCTCTGGGTCAGACACAGCCAAAAGGTCAGCCGGGGTGTTAGTGTGAGTAGAGAGTTGATGAAGCTGCCCTTGCATCCCCCAGGTCTGAAATGACCTCTGGCCGAAGGTGCTCACCTTTGAGCCTGTTCCTGCTTCATCACGGGGTCCATATCTGTAAGAAAACTGTTTTGCTTTGGTAACATGTTCTGTTAACAGGGTCGTTAAGAGGAGGACCCTAAAACATTTTCTTTCCCTTTGGTATTTGTGACTGCAGAGCACTGCAGCTATAGGCAGTAAAATAATAGTAGTAGCGTTGAGTATGTGGCAAACAAACAGCAGACCTGAGGTTTCTTGCCAGAAAAACCTCTGCATAGCCTTGAAAACTCAACCAGACGTGCTTGGCCAGCACCTGTTGGTGCAGACCCGAGCCAGCCAGACTCAAGAGAGGGCTGCTTTGCAACTGGACAAGGGCTTCAAGACACTTGAGCAAAGAGCCCCACCTCCAGTTACAGCAATCAGGCATCTCCCCTCAGATCTGCCACGTTCGAAGCCCCGAGAGTCCTGGACTTTCCCAGCAAATTCCTCTGGAATGTAAATAGTCTTCAGATCCCTCACCAGGTGCCAGCAGGCTCCTTGGGGTTAGCTGAAGGGGAAGTCCTCCTGACATACTCAAACTAAATAATAATAGTAATAATAATAATAATGATGGTGACGATGATTAAAGTGTTTGGTTTGGGGTTTTTTTTTTCCTCAAGGGAGGATGCTAGTTTGGGAAGAAGCTGCAGCTGTCACTAGAGAATGTTATTCAGAAAACAGGATTTGCTGGGTATCAGTGAGGTATCTGCTCACAAGACTGGCCGGTGATGCACTGCCAAAGCTCAGGAATGTTTCCTTTGGCTTGAAGTGGAAACGTTGAAACAGATGTTTTAAACAAAGATCCTGGCACTGCAGATAACAAGAACCTTGAACTACATTTGTAAGCACTCTGGAGATTTTAAAGATGTTACGTGCAGGAACTTTAGCTCTTTTTTGACCCCAGGGACAGAAAAGGGGATTCTCAACCTCTGGGCTCTGGTCTCGGTTCTGGCGCTGCCTTCACGGATAACCTTGAGCAACTTGTTTCATCTTTTGTGCTTCAGTTTCTCCTGACACAAACCCAAGCACAAAGCAGGCTGCAGAAAGAGACGTACATGACAATATTTACCAACACTTTCAGGCACGGTGATGAAAACGTGAATGCTGGCACTGTTCCTGCAGGACAGGATGGCACCCTGGGGGTGGCAGGTAGCAGGGACAGGATTTACGGAGGGGGTCCTTGCCACCTGTATCCCCATGAGGGTAACAGGAGAGCTGCCTGAGAGGTACATTAGCTGGTGCTAAAATAGTCCTTGGGAAATTATTTTAATTTCTTTATTCTAAACCTCACCAAGTCTCTGCGTCTTTAAGTCATTTCCGTGCTGTTCGTCTCTTCCTTTTTTCATTTTCTTGCCCTCTCCGAGTGTTTCCTGTGGGCCTCCTGGCTGCTTCTGCCCTCACCTCTCCCCTCTGCACCAACTTCTCCTTTTTCCAGTCTTTTCCAGTTAGCTCCTCCATCTGCCAGCAGCCCTTCTGGGCTAGATGTCACAATCACAGCACTCCACAGCCACTCCGTCCAGGTGGCTGAGGGTCCCCATTGCTGGACCACCCCTTGGTGGGGAGCACCCAGGTGGCCTGGGGGTCATGGACGAGCCGACAATGGTCCCACAAATCACAGAATCACAGAATGGTTAGAGTTGAAAGGGACCTTAAAGATCATCCAGTTCCAACCCCCTGCCATGGACACGGACACCTCCCACCAGACCAGGTTGCTCCAAGCCCCATCCAGCCTGGCCTTGAACCCCTCCAGGGATGGGGCAGTCACAGCTTCTCTGGGCAACCACTTCCAGTGTCTCACCACCCTCACAGGAAAGAATTTCTTTCTGGTATCTAATCTAAATCTCCCCTCTTCCAATTTAAAACCATTACCCCTTGTCCTGTCACACTACACTTCCTGACAAAGAGTCCCTCCCCAGCTCTCCTGTAGGCTCCCTGCAGATATTGGAAGGCTGCTATGAGGTCTCACCGGAGCCTTCTTTTCTCCAGGTGGAACAACCCCAACTGTCTCAGCCTGTCTTCGTAGGGGAGGTGCTCCATCCCTCTGACCATCTTTGTGGCCCTCCGCTGGGCCCGTTCCAACAGGTCCATGTCCCTGTTGGAATGGAACACTTCGGCCACACATGGCCCCTCATCAATAGAGCATCCCTGGTGGAGAACTGGGGATGATCTGAGCCACACTGAAGTGCCGTCACCCACCAGGGGCCACCTGACAGTATCAGCCCCCTTATCCCTCCTGCCCCCACAGGGGGTCAGAGGGATGTCCAGAACAGCTGAGGTCCTGGTGTGGGGGACAGGAGGGACTGCAGCCAGTCGGCACCAGGAGATCTCCAAAAGAGGCTCCAGGAAGGCTGCCCAGCCCGGGTACCCACCCGGAGCAAGGCAGGGCAGGCACCAGGGAACCACCCAGCCTGTGCCAAGGGCATCGCCGCTCCCTCAGGACGGCTGAGCCAGGGGCCACCGAGGCAGGGGTTGGGCCATGGGGCAGGCGAGGTTCCAAGAGGTCTAGAAGCATGCTGGACCCACTGGTCCATCTCTCTGCAGAGCGGCGGGCACACTCTTTGGCTGCCAGTGCGGGCATCCCCCCAAACGGAGCAGCACCAGCAGGCTGCAGTGTGTGAGGCTCTGAAAATGCTGCCAGGGGTGTGTTCTCAATTTTTCCCCCCATTTTGCTTTTTTTTTTTTTTTAACCTTACATAAGCAAAAAAGTTCTTTGCTGCCAGAGAAAAACACTAACAAGAGAAAAACGTGTGTGAAGGGACACAGCAGGAAGCACGTGGCAAGACACCATGGGCTTTGACACAAACTTTCTATTTTTGAAGTGGCTTAATAAAGCCCTGAAAAAAAAAAAAAAAAAAAGAAGTCCTCATTGTTATGAAATATCTCCTTGCTCTCCTTAAAAACATCCTGATTTCACGGGCAGCAGATCAGGCTGGTTCTTTGGCACCTAACAACCATATTTCATTCCCAGATCCCAGGTATATCCTGGCCCCAGGAATACAGATGGAGTGCCAAGACTGGAGCCTCTCCCTAAGCAAAGCTCTTTCTGCTTGCACTACAGAAAGCATTTCCTTTCCTAAAACATAGGCAACTGAAGCAAAGATTTCTAGTCAACAGGAGAATGATCTTTTTAGATATTTAGAATCATAACTGCGGGAGCTGTAGGAAAGAAAATTACATCAGCATGAGGTCCATCCAAGACATGTATCAGTTATTTAACTGATAAGTACACGCAGAAAGATCAAAGTCTCTTTCTGTGATGAATAACCATGATTCACACAGCTGGGAGGTGCAAAGAAATTACTCTAGCTAGCTAGCTACCACTTGTCAGCCAGAAAGAAAACATTTTTTTACGCTTACTTTAAGGTATCCCTTTTGTTCCACAAATTTTTAAAGTACTACCCCGTAGCAATCAAACGGCAGGTGAAGTAGGAAGAGGAACAGCGTGTTCTTGACAGAAGAAACAAGTCACAGTTCCCTCCCACCGCCAGAAAGGGAAGTCGGCACAGCTGGAATGGCAAACAGCACATGGGGGAAATCACCTCTTCGTTTTCACCTCCCCCTTCTCCACATCCTACGGCGGCAGGCCCAGGGGCAAAAAAAGACCCACACGGGCTTTCCAGATCATTTTTGATGTGTCAAGTGTTTAGAAAAGCAAAGTGAGGTGAACTCTGCCCAGGCTGCGTCCAAGAGTAAAATCCTTTGGTGTTTCCAAGCTGCCCCAACAGATTGCAGATGTCATTTCAGAGAACCACAGAATCACATGCTATGGGCTTGGAAGGGACCTCTGGAGATCTAGTCCAACCCCTTGCCAGAGCAGGGTCACCCAGAGCAGGTTGCACAGGAACGTGTCGAGGCAGGTTTGGAATGTCTCCAGAGAAGGAGACTCCACCACCTCTCTGGGCAGCCTCTTCCAGGGCTCTGCCACCCTCAAAGTGAAGAAGTTCCTCCTCATGTTGAGATGGAACTTCCAATGTTCAAGTTTGTGCCCGTTACCTCTTGAATTCCTCCACCGATTTGTGTGTCCGAGGGATTTCCTGAAATCTGGAGGAGGCTGCAGCAGCAGCAGCCAGCAGGGCATGATGGCCACTGGTGGCCTGGAGCACACAATTCCTTGTCTGAAAGAAAGCTGTCTAGGTACATAAGCATGACCCCAGAAAAACAGACCACTCTGCCTTCCAGCACCTCAGGATAAGACAGGGACATGTACTGCAGGTGGCTACATCTTGGCCACTTCTGCCAGCAAGTCCATTGCCCACTCGGAGAAGGAGCTGGGTCTCCTTCCCTCCTCTCCACAGCCTACCTCCCAGGTATGTCATGTCCTTCAGAGGTGCCCCAGAGCTCCTCTTCTCCTCACTACCCCACCTCTGTTCTCTTTTCCCTCATATGCCTTTCCCAGGGCCTCATAGGGACACCTCTCCCTGACCCTTTGCGTCCCCTTCTCTATCTCCTGGGTGTTCCCCCTCTCTGCTCCCCACCAGCCCCACCATGTCCCCAGCCCAACACTGAGTACTCTTTCCTCCCCTCTCTGTCCTTCTCATCGTGCTGAAGATGATGAGGGAAGATGATGAGGGAAGATGAGCAGGGCTGTGCTTTGGGTATCGCTGTGCTGGGAAACAGCCATGAATGAACGGTCTTTGCACCTCTCAGCAATGGAAAGAAATTCAAATCCCTGAAAAAGAAATGTTAAGACTTTTCCTCTGTCCGTCAGACCCTCTCCTTGCTGCAAATTTAATTCCCTTCCACGGGCAAAGCGTCCCATTCAGCACCCACAGCACTGCCCTGAGCCAGAGGTGGCACTGGCTTCTTCTGCGTCTCCCAGCAGAGAGCCTGGGTCCAGCTCAGACCACCAGCTGGGGAAAGACTCTAATTTTTCTGGGCGCTCTGAATTGCAGAATAAAGTAACCCACAGCCTGCGATGCCCCACGTCACCGCACAGGGTCTCTGGAGGCCTGAGCAGCCCAGGAACCAGAGGTATGTGGTTGCTCTCCCAGACGAACCCACAGAAGCATACTATTTTGCAGTGAAGGCAACAAAAGCTGTGTTTTCACAGCATGGTCTTGGTGCTCAGCTCTGCTAGCTCAGCTTAGTGTCAGGTCAGTACCAACCTGAGGTGTTTCTGAGGTCTTCTTTGGAACTGAAGTGAAGGTCCAGCAGAGGGTAGAAACTGCCTCTCTGCCCCACAGCCCTTCCCACAGCCAGTGGGCACAAAGGCACATGCCAAGGAGGCAATGTTTTCTGGGACTTCTTCCTATGATGGTCCCAGCTTCTCCCTGAATTAAGAGTCACGTGTGGGAACACAAGGTTAAAGCTGAAGAGGAAGAGGCTGTGCAATACACAGCGAAGATCAAACGACGATGGGAGGCAAGAGGAGGGCAGTGGGAAGGGCAACTACACTGTGATGGCCACAGTTTCATTCATTGCCCGAGCCATGTCTGGCACAGCTGAACCCCAGGCCTGGGGTGCCTGAGCCTCCACAGTCCATAAATGAACATGTTTATTTCAGGCTTATTTCACCCTCAACTACACATGCTCTGTGTGGCTCCCCTGCTCCCTCCGATGCTGCAAACAAGGTGAAAGATTACCGATACCATCAATTTTCAGGCACCTAAGTAATGTGGCCACCCTAAGGTGGGAGCCAAGTCCCCCTACGTAGTTGGAGGAGAGGCTACACTAAGCTATAGGTCTCATTTTCTCCCCCTAAGCAGGCATCCAGCCTCTCATTTTGGGCTGCCACCTCAGACTGGATAAAGTCAATACTCCTTCCTACGCCACGCACCACTGGGGTGTCCACACATGGCATGTACCACTAGCGGAGAAAGGCAGAAGAGAAGATAATATCATATCTTCCTTACTTTCCTTCAGTTTTCATCTGCATTTCTTTATTGCAGACCACCGGTGGCTGGGCGGCCTTACCCTTCATTGTACACCATCTGCTCATACCCCATTAGAGGCACACAAGTATGGCCAGATGCCATCATCCTGCCATTACCAGTCTTGGGTGAGTTGCTCCCTGACGTTGTGTGGGTACAGGGTAAGAGACGAGAGCCAAAACCCTTACTGCCACAGCAGCTCAACCACCTAAACCAAGAGAGATGATGCCAAGAGCACGCATGGGCTCTTCGTGTCCTCAGAAGGGGGCTTGCAGACCTCTGCCAGGGTGCCTTCCATATTGTGTGGTGCCATCACTGCATCAAGGGGAGCAGGGTCTGCTCCTGGGTGCAGAAAACCAGACAAGAAAGAGACTCAGTATGCGAGAGCCCTGCATGCAGAAGCAGAGTGAAGCCGTGAGGCAACGTGGCAAGACACCTGCAGAAGATCAATGCTCCCTGACACTGCTCATAATAAGACTTTCAGCTTTCATGCCCAAGCGGCTCTTTTGGGGTGAGGTTTTCTTAGGAGCATGGAGGAAACTGCAGCCAAAACCCTTTGCAAGAGTGAGATCGGGGAACAAACGCTGTTTAGCCCAGAGTTTTGGCAGACATCTGATTTTGGCAAAGCTGTAGTGCCCCAACATGCTGGAGCAGGGCTTCACATTTAGCAGGGAGACGGCTTTCAGTCAGAGAAGGGAGTTTTGCTGTTCTTAGAACAATCTGCCCAAATTTGGTCAAGATATAGAAGCTTTTGGAGAAATTTCAGCTCTCATGTCCTCGGGAAAAAGTTCACTGGATCTTCCCCAAGGACAGTTCGCACTGAGCATGTTGAGTACCAGAACTTCAGAAAGATCCACTGTTCAAGACTGATGGAGAGGGCTACCAGATGTAAGCACCGGAGCTGAGAGTAGTGATGCTCACACTCCTGGGGGGGCCCGGGATCCTTCTCCCAGGCCCAGGAATCAAGGAGAAGGCAGATGCCTACCTGAAAACAGATGCACCAGGCACCAAAATTAGACGGGGAGATGGGTGGAACAGGTAGGGAAAAAAGCCCGGGAGTCAGGAGCAGAGGATCAGCCTGGGACTACGAGCAGTACTTGTCACTTCTCATATGCTGAAGGCTGAGACAGTATTAATTATAATGCTGCAGGCTCTTTTCGTAACTGTCAATTGAATCTGTGTCTGCCTCTCCTTCCCACTTTATCTTCTGTTCCACATCACCCCCTTCTCCTTCTGTCACCTCCTCTCCCCCTTCCCCAATGCCCTTCCCTCTGACTTTGCTGTCCTTTCTCTGCCCTTCTCATAACATCAATATTTTGCCGCCGACCCCTCTAATTCCTCACTGTTTATTTCTTTGTCCTCACACTGTCCTTCCAGCCCAGTCCAGCTCTCCCACACGCCGCATCTGACATTTAGGGCTCCGGCATTGTTCTCTCTTACCTTCACCCACCACTAGTAACTGATCCACGTTACCTGCCGGGTGGCCTCTGCCCAACTTTCAGTCCATCAGCACAGATGGTAATTTTGACGTTCTTACCTGCTCTCAGCCCTCCCTCCCTGATTCTTGAAGTTACCAATTCTCCCTAACCCACCAGAGACCCCCACACACATACCTTCTTCCATGCCAAAGTCTCCCCCGGCTCACCCCAGCCCCTGGTTTGCTCTTCACCTCTGCCCCTCCCGAGCGTGGTCCTTTGGGGTCGAGGACCACTTCCAATGAGTCTATGACCAGGCTGGTTTCCTGCATTACAAATTCTTTTGCCTGATCTTCCTAAATCTTATCAAAGCATTTCTGCATCTCTAACTTCATTTATTCTTGCTCCTGCCTCTCCACCAGCATGGAGACAATCTTTTTCTCATGGAAAAGTTCTTTTCTGCCTTCCTTTCCCCTCTCACCCAGTAATTTCCCCCAGGGACCCCAGCCTATCTCTTCATCTCCCTTCATTACCTCTTCTGCAGCTTCTCAGGTTGACATTAGACAGGGAAACGGAGCCAATCTTGCCTCTCAGGGTTGTGGGAGTGGGACCCTTGTGTTGCCCCATCCTTTCCAACCCCCGCCATTCCCTCATCGAGCCCCAGGAGGTGCCAGCCCACTCAGTATTTCTTTGGGCCAATTCAACTCACTAACCCTGCAGAAAATGTCCTTCTGAGGCTTTTAGCTGGGTTTTTTTTTATTGCAGGTTTCTTTTTGTTGCAGGGTATTTTTTTGTTGCAGGGTTTTTTTTATTGGGCTGAATCTACAATAGTGAATTGAAAGCCAGTGGGGCAGCATCTGAGCAAGGAAAGAAGGGAGGCAGGGGGTGGAGGAGCAGGACCTTCCTCTTTCAGCAGCCACAAGCTGTGAGATTGGCTCAAACCACGGACTGTAGCGTAACCCTCACTTTCCTCTGGCTCTTTTCTTCCAATTACGAATACATCTCCCTCTTAAACAACAACAGCCTCAATTTCTCTTGTTTTTCCAGGGAAAACCTCCAGGTTCCTTTCCCTTCAAGCTCACTGGCAAATGGGTTTTACATTGTCTCTAGTCTAGAGTCTCCAAATGGTACTTTGCTGAGTTTTTGACCACCTCTTTCCTAGCTAAACCTCACAGCCAAATACTCATTAACAGGTGTCTTGATCCATCCAGCTCCCTCCCCACAGACAGCGGTGGCCATGAAACCCTCTACTTCCCTGGCCCCAGGACCCCAGCCTTCTCTGGCACTTGTCTCTCAATAAGAGACACCATAAGTAGCATTCAGGCCTGCAATGTGTAAGCCATCTTAGAATCACAGAAGAGTTTGGGTTGGAAGGGACGTTAAAGATCATTGAGTTCCAACCCCCTGCCCTGGTACAGGGACACCTCCCACCAGACCAGGTTGCTCCAAGCCCCATCCAGCCTGGCCTTGAACCCCTCCAGGGATGGGGCAGCCACAGCTTCTCTGGACAACCTCTTCCAGTGCCTCGTCATCCTCAGAGTGAAAAATTTCTTATTAATATCTAATCTAAACCTACCCTCTTCTAGTTTGAAGCCATTACCCCCCATCCTATCACTACATGCCCTTGTAAAAAGTCCCTTGCCAGCTTTCTTTAGGCCCTCTTAGGAGACTGGAAAGCTGCTCTAAGGTCTCCTCTGACCCTTCTCTTCTCCAGGTTGAACAACCCCAGTTCTCTTCCAGTAGCCTAGGATGCTCAAAGGCTCTACAGGAGGAACTGTATCTTATAGTATTGTAGTATTGAAGAAGATCAACTGCTTATTTCATTATAGGGAGAAAACCTGAGTCAAAAGCAATTTATACTGAAGTAATTGAATCTAAGCTAGTGCTTTTTGTGGCATAACTATGTTAGCAAAAAAGCCCCATATTTCTAACTGACATAGTATTGCTGGAAAGGTTTTACATATAAATGGGTCTACAGATTTATTTGCCTCCGGCATTTCTACCTGTGGTTCTGGTTATTTGTTTTGGTTTGTTGCACCAAGCCAGGCGCACAGCATGCCAAAATGCTCTGTCACTGGCCAGTGAGCACATCCGAGTACTCAGGCAGGGCTGGCCACCGTCAACACCTGCGTGAGCCCAGCTTTGGAGACCCCAAGTCCTCCCTGCTGCTCCCTGGGGCAGTGCCTTGTAGAGCATTTTTGCAGGGAAGTGTAGGATTTCTATATGGCAGCAGAATATTGTAAGAGTTTGAGTGTGTGCCTGACGCTTCCTCTGTCCTACATTGGCTTCCCATACTGTTTAAAAGGAACCTTTCTATTTCAATATAATTTTCCTCTACCATCATTAATGCAGATTATGCTTGGATCAGCAGAATTTGCGTATCAGGCACAGCTATGCAAGCCCATCATTTCGTATAGATGTGGTCTCATTTTACATAGATGTGGTCCCATTTTATATAGATGTGGACTCAAGCAAGTACCTTTAGTAGCAATTTCAAGCACTCCTGAAGGTGATGAAGTCCTACCAAAGGCAGGCACTGCCCATGGCTCTGGAGCCTGTTGATGCACCGCAGCTTACAGAGATGGACCCTATAATAAGTCACACTATGACAGGAAAAGCAAAGTGAATTTTCCTCTGGTTGTCAGATAAAGACCTAAAGAGTGTCTTCCAGAAAACAATGCAGAGATGACACAGACAAAAAAAAAAAAAAAAAAGGAGCATTTTTGCAGATTTGGACAAAATGCTTTGCAAGAACAGCAGGAGAAAAGCCCACATATTTAAAAAGAAACCAGACAGGATTGCACTGCAGCTGCTTCCCTCCTTGCTTAAGTTTGCTTTAGGGCCAGGCCCACTGCGTTTCAAAGGCATCCTGCGTCTTCACAAGCTTTCTGTGTTTGTTTCCTCTCAGCATCTCTGCCCTCCCTTTCTTCTTTGTGGCCTTCACAGGTTGCTCCCTTGGTTCATGTTGGGTTTTTTGCAATGACAAGGGTGGAGGCCAGTTCCCCGGCCCTGTTTCTGCCCTCACTTAAAATACACGCTCCCTGGATCATAGAATCATAGAATGGTTAGCGTTGGAAGGGACCTTAAAGATCATCCAGTTCCAACCCCCTGCCCTGGGCAGGGACACCTCCCACCAGACCAGGTTGCTCCAAGCCCCATCCAGCCTGGCCTTGAACCCCTCCAGGGATGGGGCAGCCACAGCTTCTCTGGGCAACCTCTTCCAGTGCCTCACCACCCTCACAGCAAAGAATTTCTTCCTAAAATCTAATTTAAATCTCCCCTCTTTCAGATTAAAACCATTCCCCCTCATCCTATGGCTCCCCTCCCTGATCAAGAGTCCATCCCCATCTCTCCTGTAGCCCCTTTACGGATTCTAAGGTCTCTAAAGGTCTCCCTGGCACCTTCTCTTCTCCAGGCTGAACACCCCCAACTTTCTCAGCCTGTCTTCATAGGAGAGCCCTCTGATCATCTTCATGGCTTTCTCCTGGCCCCGCTCCGATAGGTCCATGTCCCTCCTGTGCTGAGGACTCCAAAGTTGGACACAGTACTCTTGGTGGGATCCTTTGCATTGCTTCTCAGCTCTCTGCTGCTCCTGGCTCGTATCCCCCACCTCAACACCCAAGTCCTGTGGCTGGCCTGTAGTAGACTCCTTTTCCTGTTTTTCTCTGTAGACTGAGGATTCTGAGGACATCCTTCCTGGTCTGGGCAGGGAGAGGAGGTTTAGGTAGTGGAGTCCATTTATTTGCCTTCCTGGTAAGTTGGGCAGCAAAGAAAGAGTTTTCCAAAACCGTTGGCAGGTTATAGAGGGATTTAGGAGGACAGGGAATAATCTTGGCCAAGGCAGGTGAAAGCTGTGACAGGAACAATCACTGCTGTATGAAGAAAGTGGATGACCAGATTGCGGCTGGTCAACTGTTGGGACAGGCGTCAATCATGCCATCTCTGCCCTGACACTGTGCTGACAGCCAGAGAGGAAGCTGCAATTGGTGTTTTCCTGAGGTGTTTTCCATCAGCTGGCAGAAAGGTATCGTCTTTCTAGCAGGAATAAAATGTAAAAGTACGCACAAAGTAGAAATCCTTGTGTAAATTTGTTTTTCTCCAGTTTACAGTGCAGTGGGTTCAGTTTAGATAAACTCCTCTTGTGACCTTAGATTAAGCCCTAAGAGCAGCTGTGGCAGCACCAAGACACAGCTGGAGCCAGAGATGTTGGCCCATGGCCCAAGGTCCAATTCTCAAATCTAAGTCTTTAAACCACATTTTTTTGGTTTTTTTTGTTTTGTTTTGTTTTTTTTCTGTTATATCCCAGGTAGGACATTGTTCTTACTGCCAAGCTTATTACATGGTGAATCCCCATGGACACTATTATTCCTGACTCACCCCAGGAAAGATAAAATACAAATCTGTTTGTCAATCCTTCCCAAAGCTGGGACCCATAACTGCGCTTCTTAGACTTACTTCTGAGTGTCTTCTGGCATCTGAAAGTACCTGTGCAGGCAAGTGACTCCCATTCGGTGCTTTCTCACTTGAATTTGGCAGTCCCTATTTCTTCAGATTTCTTTGTCAAAGGGCACATTACCAAAATTCCCCTCTGAGCCCAAGTAGCCCAAAATTCCCCAGTAGCCCAAGGCATGGCTTGTTAGCTGAAGATAGTTACCCACATAGATGAGGTGCCTGTTGGCCTTTATTTAGGCTTTCACCAACCAGGCTTCTCACCTTCCACCTGGAAATCACTGAAGGTTCATCTAACCGGGGCTAGCCTGACTCTGAAGATAAGTTAAGAGGACTCTGCTGAAGGTGTGAACTCCATTTCTACAAGTAAAAGCACGCATGGTGCCTCCTGAAAGGGTGGGGTGCCACGAAGGTGCTTTCATTTCTGTGGACTGAGCTCGCACCTTGAGTTGACTCATCCCAGTTTCCACCCCCCTCCCTGTCCCTGGGAGGTGGGCCAGCAATGGCCAAACTCCCCGGTCCTCCCCACTGCATCCTGACACTTCCCCGTGCCTGGCGGCTACCAGACACCTACCACGTACTGCACCACCGCGAGCTGAGAGGAGGGGAAATTCCAGGAGCAATTGTGGGAGAGAGCAGGACTGGGCACGCAGCTGGGTCCCAGGACAACCCCGCTTGGCGAGGTGGTGGAGTCTCCTTCTCTGGAGACATTCAAAACCCGCCTGGACAAGTTCCTGTGCAACGTGCTCTAGGTAGACCCGCTCTGGTGGGGGGGTTGAACTAGATGATCTCCAGAGGTCCCTTCCAACCCCATATGATTATATGATTCTGTGATTCCCTCCTGTGACTGAGGACTGGAGGTTGCTCTTCAAAGCGGGTGGCCCTTGTGGACCTGGCAGTTCTCTAGTTATTGTATTTTCTTTCTGCAGTTGGCTCCAGCTCATTATCTGCCACTTGGTCACTAGCTGTGACCCTGGGAAAGCAGCAGAAAGGTCGGGGAAAAGTGAGACCTCCCTTTTCAACAGCATCCCATGCAGTGATGCTGCACTTGGAGCCATGTAAAATTGTTTCTGGGCCTCAGCAAAACAAAAGCTTCTCTTGCATCCCCAAATCAATGAGAATTAGGGTCATGGTGCCATTTCCAGGAAGTTTTCTAGATCTTGCCCTTTGACAGCAAGATAAGATCGCTAGCACGTATGACAAAATCTGTGAGAGGATGCTGTTCTGGCTATGCTGTCATACCATCATCTAGCCTGCGAGCTCACTCAGGCCCCCCATAACCCTCAGCCCTCTGTTCATTCACCCTGGACAAGTACCAGTTCATTTCCAAGACCTTTTGGGATAGGGCAGCTGGTTCCCTCTGACACAAACCCAGGTTCAGTAGGGAGAACAGTTCACCCCAGGAGGGCCTGAGGAGGTGGTATGGTCAATCTGCACCGGGTTTGCCTTCTTTCACTCTACATCATGCTCCAGCACCATCCCACACAAGCACCCCTGGGCACCAGCTTCCCCATGACTTCATTCCACATGGTGTGACACACAACAACCTGGTACCCTCAACTTCACACTATAAAATTGTCTCTGCAGTGCTCTGCGTCCCAGCCTTCTCAATGCTTCAGACACTTTGAATTGAGAAAACAACAGAAGAAACACTGATGATGTCCTAAACCCCCAGAGGGGCTGCATGGAGCTCAGAGGAGGGCTGGGACAAGCTCCCTGTGACCTGGATGTGGTCACCATGCTCAGCCCTGGGCAGTACAAGCAGAGCCACTGGTGTCAGCTGGCTGGGGCAGCGATCACGCACACAAACACGAAAGTATGTTTGGCAGAGCACCGTGTCCCCGGTGCTTTTCACTTCTCTTTAGGAGGCAGAGCAAGAGTTGAACATATTTCCTGATATCACCAGCGACAGTGCTGCTGCTTTCCAAATATAATTGCTTGTTACACGGTTATTACAGAATCACAGAATGATATGGGGTTGGAAGGGACCTCTGGAGATCATCTAGTTCAACCTCCTGCCAGAGCAGGGTCACCCACAGCAGGTTGCACAGGAACTTGTCCAGGAGGGTTTGGAATGTCTCCAGAGAAGGAGGCTCCACCACCTCTCTGGGAAGCCTCTTCCAGGGCTCTGCCACCTTCAAGGTAAAGAAGTTTTCCCTTATGTTTAGATGGAACTTCTTATGTTCAAGTTTGTGCTCGTCACCTCTTGTCCTGCCAGTGGGCACCACTGGAAAAAGATGGGCCCCATCCTCCTGGTACCCACCCTTTAAGTATTTATAAGCATTGAAAGATCCTCCCTCAGTCTTCTCCAGAAGACCCACGTTCCTCAGCCTTTCCTCATAAGGGAGATGTTCTAGTCCCTTAATAATCTTCTTACCTGTAGGAACATTAACTTGCAGCTACTGGCATAACTTCACTACTGATGAAAGGTCCTTTTTACCTTGTTTGCTTTCACAGTTATTTGCTTGCTGTAATTAAGTAACCACAGTGCTACCTTCATTAACAGGGAAAACTTTCTCTTTCAAGATGACTGCCTGGAAGGTAAAGCACCACTTGTGCCAAGGAACATTGTTGGGGGGCACACCTTCCCTTTTTTCAGTGCTTACCACACGGAAAAGGGCAGAGCTAACAATGGAAATACGGTTTTATATGCTTTCTTTTAGAGAAGATATTCTGCCTTGCAAACAATATTTAATGGTGCTTATTTTAAAGTGCAGGGCAGAGCTCCTCTTTGTGTGGGCAGAACTTCTTCATGAAGAACACGAGAAGCATTTGCATATACACATGTGATTCAATAGAAGGTATTGCAAAAAAAAAGAAAAAAAAAAAGGATAATAATTGCCAGCTTTGTCTTCCTGATGTCTTTGCTTCTTCTTACATCCATCTTTTTTTCCATCTTCTCTTCATGACTAGGAATGCTCCCGCAAGGTGCCATGCTATATAAATGGAGCAGGAAAAATGACTGATGCCACACCATTGATTACAATTAGAGAGGAGACCTTTCTGCTGGCCGAGGGAAGCGCTGTTACCAGCTGGGTTTTACCAGCTTCTCCGATACAAAGCTGTCGACCTGTGCTGAGGGTGGATCCCGGCAGCGCTGGACCCGTGGGCCTCAGGGATGCTTCTGTGGGCCCTTTTTCTACTCATTCATCCCATTTGCCTGTGATGAAGGCGCTACAGCTCTTATCCCTGGTATCCATTTGTGTACGAGAGGGTACGTCAACGTGTAGAGCAACCAACCCAATGGGAGGTACAAGCTACGGGTAAAGCCCAGGACTCCTGAAGGCCATTGCAGAGAGCTCGGAGTGAGTGGAAGACAAAAATGCAATGGATCATACAGTCAAAAATGTCATAACTGCCAAACTAAACCACAGCCCTGAACAGTTGCCTACCTGGGAGGGACGTATGGATTTCCTTTCCATGAAAACCACAGCAGGCTCTGCTACAGCACGGGGAAAATTCCCGCCAGAAAGGAGGAGAGGTTTCCTGCTGTAGGGCCAGAAAAGCAGCCGAGGTATTATCTAGGGTGACTCACAGAAATGTTACTTTTAACAGACAGAAACAGACAGCCCGGCATCACCTCAGCAAGTTCTGGTCTGCAGTAATTTGACGCTGCAAACTCATTTCTTGCTCTGTCACACAGCCAAATCCTGCTGCCTGGTTTGGGCAGCGCTTCATTTCAGCTAATAGAAGACACTTGTAATTTTTGTGAGTAAGACTGCAAGTATTTTCTCCTTGATGTTAAGGCCTTTAGTCTCCAAATGAACCCACTGCCTCCCTAGAGTTAGAGCGAGAACTGTCACACCACAAAAATTGTGCTTGTTTAGAGATTGTATGGGCCCTTAAAAAAGACACTTTCATTTTCTTGGGGTTTTTTTCCCTCTCACTTCTTTCAAAAGCCTCTGTTTATCCAGAAGATCAACCAGTAGAACACAGTTTACTTCTCCAGGCTCATATGAACGTTTTCAGAGGAGATATGCTTACTTTGTGTTCTTCATACTTTGGACACCCTACTGCTTAGTCCCTGCTATGATTAGTATAAAAGGGTGTAGTCTGGGGAGAAAGTCTGTGTAAGCACGTGTGTCTTTTCGTTAATAGATACCTGTCTCAGAAAATGAAGAAAAACTAGAAAATGCATTTGTTCACAGCAGTTGCTTCGCAGCCCTCTCTTAATTCGGAGACTCGCTGCTTAGATGCCACATTGAATTCGGAGCAGTTGTTCCGAAGCGGGAGGTTTGCCGCCCTTCTGAAAATGCAGTATAACATAGCAGAGCCCCGCTAGACCAGGTGGATGCCGGGCAGAGGGAAGGGTGTCATACCCATGACAGAAAGGTCAGTGAGATGGAAAGGCAACCACAAGAAGGAAGTGGGAATGGGTAGAAGGAATTGGAAAGGATGGAAAAGGCAGGAGTGAGCCTGAAGGGAAGGGTCAGAAGGAAGCTAAGGGGCCTCAGCTTTGGGCTGTTTATCCAAAAAAAGCCAAGTCAAAACCACAGGGTATTTTCTGTAGCTCCTGTGTAGGCTCCTGATGCTGGTTCCTCTCCACAAGCTTCCTCTGGGACTTCGCTCAGAGGCTCTGGATTGGTGGCCAATGATGGAGGCAAAGGGACTCCGGCCATCCCCATCTCATCAGACTGCCACAGCTGGCCCCCACATCCCACAGGCACCTCATGCCGTTGTGCAATAAATATGGCATCATCCTCTCGGGGAGAACATGATGTAGATGCCTCCTTAGGACACATGGATCTCGTCTGCAACTTGGAGCTCCACATGATGATGGGTGCTCTCACAGGAGCGTTTTTGGGGGACAGAGGTGCAGTGGTTTGCTGGTTGCCCAGCCCAGTAGGCAACCCAGAAATCCCCTGGGGACACTGACCCAAGAGGAAGAAAAAGATGGGTGTCCTGCTCCTGCTCCAACTGCTCCTTTGCGGGGAGTGCTACAAACATGACAGCACCGCTTTTCCCAGCGAGAGGTACCTGAAAACACATCCCAACATTGCTGTTATCAGGAAATACAGGTGGTGACTGCAACATTCACTGTTCCATAATCAGAGAGAGGAACATCTCTGACCCCATCTCTGATGAAAGGACAGCGTATTTCCCACTCCTGGGCGTGGGGTTGAACCGACATAGTGAAGCTTTTGAAGTCTTTTTTTCCCCTGATTCACAAAGGTGTCTGCATGGGAGCAGGCAGTTTGCTGTCCCAGGTGTGCTCACCTCCGACCAGGCTCCCCTGGGAACATCACCTGAAGGACAGGAAGGAAAGATGATTGAAAAGGAAGCCAGTAGTGCACTCTTGACCTGAATTTTTGGCACTGGCAGCGTGTGGTGCCACAGAAGCATAGAGGCTTATTCTTGAGCAGATTTGAAGCAAACAGAAGAAGTGGCTGCTTCTTCTGAGAAGGGGATGCTCACGGGATGCCTGTCCTGCTGACAACCACTCTTACCAGAACACTGGTGGTGCCCTGATCCATCCTGTGAGCAAGCCGGGGTCATAAAAATTAGACACTGGTTCCAGGGAGAGCTCTGATGATGCTGGCACTGCTGCAGGCACTGGTTCTTGCCTTAAAAGGACAATATGAAATGGTAAAAACCCATATCTCAACAGGGAGCAAGGGGTCTGAATGCTGAAGGTGCTGGCATTCCTGCTACATGACACACGGCACGTTGGGCAACTGATTCACCAGTTTCCTACCAACCTTTGTCTCTTTTCTGGTTGAGCAACCTGGTCTGGTGGGAGGTGTCCCTGCCCATGGCAGGGGGGTTGGAACTCAATGATCTTTAACGTTCCTTCCAACTCTAACCATTCTATGATTCTATGTTTCTATGATTCTACACTTATGCCATAATCTCGCAAGCCGGGAACTTCCCAGCCAGCAAGGAAGGACATGGGAGGTGGCCCTGTAAGTTAGAGTGAGACTGGTCTGACAGCAACATCTACTATAACGAGTCCAAGTTTTAGTTGCTGTGCAAGAAGGAAAAAGGATGGGCAAAATCCTAAATCTGATCAACCCCATGGGGCTGGACTTTACCTGGAAGGTCTAAAAATAAGGGTTCCCACCGTAGGTGATTTCCATTACACAATTCTTTCTCTTTCAATTTTCTATTTTGAGAATCAATTCCAGTTATACAGTCTCTGGTTTACTAAAACAGCAGTTTAGAATGGAGAATTTCTAATTCAGAAAGGGGAATTATTCTTTCAATGTAGCCAATGTACCCATGGAGTAGTTCCTTTCCCAAAGATAATTCCAGTTAATAGCCAGTCACCCAAATTTTCCTGCAAAGGCTAGGAAATGATAAGGAAGGAAACAGAAAGAGGAAGAAGTTAAAGGCAAGACAAAAGACTCAAAACAAAGCAAAAATTGCTTTTGCTGTGGTAGTCTGCCAAGAAGGGTTGAGGTAGTGGAGAATGAAAATGCTTATTTGCTGCTTTTCACAATAAGGTTTTTTTTTCCATTGAAAATGTTGTCCTTGAAAATATTTATGGATCCCCAGCCATGGCTCTGTTACTTTAGACGAGTCCCCTGAGGATTTCAAACTACACTAGCAGCTAAATTTTAATACAAATCCTCCTTTTTCTTTTTTTTTTTTTTTTTTTGCCATATTGTGATTTTTCATACTGTCTCCTGTTGGGGAAAATGTGTGGCAGTGAACTGTTCAAGCCTGATAAACTTTAGATTTTCACTTTTCCCTAGGGCCGGGGTTAAACTGCATTTGTTTTATTGTTCTTTGGTCTTATTTTTTAACCTGCTCTGTAGCTTTGCTGCAATAGGAAAAAGAAAACAAACCATGACTTGGTGGTGCCCCCATAGAACTCAGTCAGCAAAGTCTGGGCAAGTCAATGAAGATCGATGTGCACAAATCAACGCGTGTGAAAGTTTTGCTTGGATCACTGTCGCAGCATGTTGTCCCCCAGAACCCCTTAAACTGCCCTGGTCTTGATACATAGCCTCAGAATTTCCCAGCAAGGAGGGTACTTTATGTACCCTCATCATTTCTCAGCAAGCAAACACTTAAATGGAAATATTTTGCCTTTTTTCATTCTGATCTTGGAATCCTTCCATTTTGGGGCGCGCAGTTAATTGAGGGTAATAAAACTTCCCTGGCTGTTTGCGAGATGCGCAGAAGGCGAGATGATCAGAGCCCGTGTTGTAACTGTAATCCTGACAAAAGATGGATGGCCCCATCACAACATTCCCTGAACCACAAGATTAACCAGTTCAGTTAGCTGGGAATAGATATGTTTTGTTCATCATCAGCACTTGTCCAATGTCTGTCACCCAAACTGATGGGTGTAGTAGTGACTACTGCCAGCACCCGTAGGTACAGCTTTGTGGAATAAGCAGCCAAAACAAATGCTCGTCTTCTTCTTCTCCTGCTGTGCCTTTGCCACACGCTCCCCTCTGAATCGTCCACACAGCTCTTGTTCCATGTCCAGCACAAATCTCCCAGCTTGCCCTGTCTCTATTTGCATTTCTGTTTCCCCTTTCCTGCACTCTCCTGCTCCCAGATCCTTCCTGAGGTCTCAGAGCTCTCTGCTGCTGCTCCAGCCACGCACCACGTGTCCTCCATCACCCTCCTTCTCCTCTCACCCAGCCACCACCATCCCGCTCTCCCCATTCCCCAAGGGTCTGGATTTTCCACCCATCTTTTCTGCCTTGTGAAAGAAGAGATTGAACTCTCGGGCAGAGTGACTATGTGAACTCAGGGATGGGAAAATGTAGTTTGAAATCCACATGCCACTTGTCGTTTCTAGAAGAAAACAGACATATTTTCCAGCTCTTCAAGAAGAAGAGAACACAGAGGCTAGGGTTTTGTGGGGACTGAGGGAACTCTAGCCTTTTTTTCTGCTTCCTTTTTAGGTCAGTACTGCAAGAAACACTGACCACATCGACATAGGGAAGTTGTGCTGATTTAACTAAAGTCCATTTTATCACTCCTTTTTAGACTGACAAGCTCTGGAAAATCCAGCCAGGACGTATGAAGATGCTTCTGACCCTTCTGGTCCACCAAGAAACAAAGCCAGAGGTTTCCATTCCTATGAGGGAGTGGGCAGAATGCGACATTTGCCCATGTGCCAAAATCTTAGCACAGGGCTACTGTCCTTTACATTCGGAGTACCTTAATATGACAAACTGTGGCTCCCTGGATACCCCAGGATATCAAACTATGAACCAGGATGCCTAAGGCACAAGCGGGATGTAGATCTACCAACTCTGCTGAGTGAGAGCAGGTTCTGGTGGAGAACCAGTGCAGAGAGATGTCAGGGCTGGCATCTTCAATGGCCCTGTCAAGCATCACCAGGGTTCAGCTCTCAAAGACTCAGATTCCTTTCTTATTTTTCTTCTGCTAGGTTTAATTGTGGCTTGTACCAGTTTGGCTTGTAGCCATTTCACTGCACGTGAAGCCCATGCACTGCTAAAGGCAATTCTAGTGATAGCAATGTCAAATATCAAGGTAGCCACTTTGGTCAGTGGATGTCCAGGAGCTTTGCCATGGGAATATCATTCTTTCATAGGTAAACTGGTCACAGAAACTCAAGTCTCTGCAAACAGCCCTACTCAAGACCATTTTTTTTTTTAATTTTTTATGATTCTTGGTATATGACGGACCTTTGCATGAACTGCATTTTGAAGACCTTCATACACTGCTGATGAAACCAGCCAAAGCAACATCATTTGTGGTGCAGCTCTACAGATCATGACAGAAATAAATTAAAAGGATGAAAAGATTTTCTTCACTGAACGTCAAGGCAACAACATAGCTTTCCAAAAGGAATGGTAACCAAGAACCTGGCTGTGTCTCCCTTCAGGGTGAGATATCACCATGTGGTATCGCACTGACGTGCAGATGGGAATGACCCTCTCAGTAACAGTCCTGCTGGACATCTCAAGGAAGACAAACAGACCTGACAAGAGGACTTTACTGTCCTCCTGCCTCCAGCTGGCCTCTCTGCTCCGGCACTGAAGCACACTTACAGGCCAGTAGGAGAATATTTTTCCACCTTTCTCACCTTTATGCTTGTTTGTGTCTTTCCCAACCTTCGAACATATTAACTTATAAGCAGGATGTACTGGCTTAAGCTGAACATCAACCTTCCCCTAAGACTTCTCCATAGCTAATGTGCCCACAATATTTTTCATATCTCTTTTCTTCTTAAGAAGAAACCATATTTAGGTCACAGTAGCTTATCTGCTAGCGCTGCACGTTTCCTTAAGAGGAGCTGAAATCGCTGGCTGTCTTTTCAACAGAGCAAGAAAACATATTTTAGGCTGAGGGTTTACGCTTGCTTTGCTGAACAACTGACACATGAGGAAATGGAGCAGCAGATGGAAGAAACGGGAGATATTTAAGCTGCCTTCTACAGTTCAGACACCACTTGAAGGAGAACTGTGGAGTCTGTTTGAGGGAGTTTCCTCTGTTTGTACCCTTGGCTTCTCCTCACTCACTGCTTAGGGTTTTGCTTTGGATTAACAAACCGACAGGCCCTTGCAATCCATAGGACTCAATGAAGATGAGGAACTCCAGTCCACATTCTGTATAAGAAGTGGTTTAGCAGTTCCCCTTTAATCAGCTGCATACTTATTAAGGAGGAGTCTGGATTGACTTTTTTGGTTTTTTTAAACCTGACCTTACCCATTGAGCAGCCTCACAAGTACGAGTTAATATCAGGGCTTCCTTCTGGCTTTTTAAATTATGGACATCTCCAGAAGTTTTTTTCCTTTCTTATTCTTCAGGCATATCTATTATTTTCATTCATTCTGTCACAGAAAAACACATTACAAGGAAAACAAAGCATGCATATTTGCAATCTTTTCCCTAAAACCCCTGACCCAGAAAGCAGGGGATGATATAGCCCCTTAACGGCATAAACCTTGATGCACAACCCCATCATTCAAAACATCTGCTGGGACAGGAAGACTTGTTGGTGCTTCAGATGTTCAGCGCAGCAAACTCTGGTCTGGACTTCACCCATGGTCCGGGCTGGCAAGGGACCTGCAGGCAGCACAGCATGGAGAACATCGCTGCTCTGGGGGCTGGTAGGGCAGTACCGGTGCTCCTGCTGTGGTTCTCTGCCCAAGCCAATCCTCCCTGCCAGGATGTAGAGCAAAAGGATGCCAAGCTGTCCTGGAGCTGTCCCATGATGTGCTACCATGTCACACACGTATCCATAGCAAAGCACTACGGTGCTGTGGCTTTGCACACTGTTGTTGCCCGTGGAGGGGGCAGAGGTGCCCTAAAAAGTTGGTGCCAGTAGCGCCAGTAAGGTCAGGCTCTGTATTTCCCCAGGACTTGTCTCTAGGGTCTTCTGAACATCACTGAGTTCAGCGTCACAGACCTGCCAGCAATGTGCCCTTGTGGCCAAGAAGGCCAATGGTACCCTGGGGTGCATCAGGAAGAGTGTGACCAGCAGGTTATGAGAGGCTATCCTGCCCCTTTACTCTGCCCTGGTGAGGCCCCATCTGGAGCACTGTGTCCAGTTCTGGGCTCCCCAGTTCAAGAAGGACAGGGAACTACTGGAGAGGGTACAGCAGAGGGCTACAAAGATGATGAGGGGACTAGAACATCTCTCTGAGGAGGAAAGGCTGAGGGACTTGGGTCTTTTTAGCCTGGAGAAGAGAAGGCTGAGGGGGAATCTCATCAATGCCTATAAATACTTAAAGGGTGGGTGTCAGGAGGATGGGGCCAGTCTTTTTTCAGTGGTGCCCAGGGACAGGACAAGAGGAAATGGACAGAAACTTGAATATAAGAAGTTCCACCTAAACATGAGGAGAAACTTATTTCCTTTGAGGGTGGCAGAACACTGGAACAGACTGCCCAGAGAGGTGGCGGAGTCTCCTTCTCTGGAGACATTCAAACCCACCTGGACATGTTCCTGTGCAACCTGCTCTGGGTGACCCTGCTTTGGCAGGGGGTTGGACTAGATGATCTCCAGAGGTCCCTTCCAACCCCATGTGATCCTGTGATTCTGTGATTCTGTCACCTGTCTGCTACCAAGTCCCCTTGGGCTCCGGCTCTAAAGGAATTCTTGAACAACACACCTCTTTCTTGGATGAACACACACTTCTTTCTTGGATAAAGGGAGACTGAAAAATAAACAAAACACCCACAGAAAAAGAAAAAAAGTTGCAGTTACTCCAAGCAAATGCAAACTAATTGGTCCCCGATTGACCCTTAAAGTGTCCTGCTCTTACCACACTCTTCTCCTCCTTCTGCCCTCACCTTTGCCTGCTCTGGCTGGAAACCAGGAGCTCCACACAGGAGGATGCGCGGTGCTGTCGCTCCTGCACCCAGCATTATCAGCCCTCGATTTTATGAAATACTGAACATTTGCAGAGGTCATTTGTTTTCACAGGGCTGCTCTTCAGTTTTGCCTTGCATCCATCACAGAAAAGACTGACTCGGTGGTTTCTGTAGCTTGAATGGTTGTCAGGCAGCACAAACCACAGATGTGCCTGTGCTCTGAAAAACTCCCTCTTTGCCCGCTGGAGATCAGTCACTCTTACTCAAAAAAGGAACACTTCATTATTTTCATCCCTAAACGTTAGTGTCAGTTCCTTCTTCAAATTCCAGAGTTTTATGTCCTGCCCATATTAGGACAGCTACTTAAGCAGTGATTTAACCAACCAACCCAACCTGAACTGCCGGTGGGCAAAACTCTTCTCGTAGGCTTGTCCCTGGAGCAGCCCTCCTGGGGCTCTCGAGGTCCGTACCTGCAAGACCAGCCGTGGTGCTCCAGCAAACCTCTTCGCCTTGCCCAGCTCCACCAAACCTCTTCGCCTTGCCCCACCAGCAGTGGGAATAACTGCACCCCGGCCCCAGGGAGCAGCCTGCGGCGTTTCCCACTGGAGAGAAGCCAACTGGATTCCATGGGCTTTTTGATGGAGTCCCCTCACAAAACCCTCCCGCTTTTGTTGAGCCTTCGGGAAGAGGGAAAGGTGTTCACACCCCACCCCCCCCCACCCCCCCGGGGTGTAATACTGGCGGAGAACCACCCTTTCAAGGAAAAAAGAGAGAAAGCCGAGCTGTGTCCATGCCTTTCGCCAGGGGCTTTGAATCAGGACTGAATCACTGTTTGCTCTCTATTGTATCATTCTGAACCCATGGCTCAGTGCTTCCCCGAGGGCTTGAAACCAGGAAGGTTTTTTTTCCTGCCTTTGATGAATAACTTTGGTGTCAGTGGGAGCCAGGACTGGGGGCTCAGTGTTCTCTGAAACACCATGGCTCAGCTGCAGCTAGGGACATGCTGAAGCTCCTTGGCATCAAGCACCCCAGTGACTCCCCTCATTCTTGGTTAATGTGCTTTGGGTATCCAGGGCCAGGAAGCAGCTGGCTAGGATTCAGCATGGGGCAGCTTCCCAGGGATGAGGATGGGATGTTGGCTTGTGGGTGAGGGTCAGGATCAGGCCCAGTGAGGGGAACCAGTCTCAGACACAGCCCCGGGACACCCAGGCAGGGACATGGTAAGGCCCATTCGTGTGAGCCCCAGGCACATGTTGCTGGTGGTCTGCTAACTCCAGGTCTATCTCGGCAGGGTCCTGGTGGCAGTGACAAGCTCCCACCTGGGGTGACTCCAGGCAGATGCTCACCTTGGCTTCCTTAAAAAGTGCCAGGAGTCACAGTGTGTATGTCCGACTGTCTGTCTGCCTGCCAGTCCTGCCATTCTTGCCTGCCCCCTCTCCCAGAAACACCCCGCCAGGTAGCCCAGAGCTTGTTGGCCAATGCTAACTATGACTCTCAGGGGCAGGAGTTTTGAAGAAAATTAAATTCTACACAATCTGTAAGAAGAGGAAGTTTGTTGGGGCAAGCAGTCCAGGGGATGGAGGGATGCTATAGCAGGTGGATACCCATCCTCAGTCTGCGAAGAAGGAGCACCTGATAATCAAGCAGATCATAGAATAGTTAGAGTTGGAAGGGACCTTAAAGACCATCGAGTTCCAACCTCCCTGCCATGGGCAGGGACATCTCCCACCAGACCAGGTTGCTCAAAGCCCCATCCAGCCTGGCCTTGAACCCCTCCAGGGATGGGGCACCCACTTGCCTGCTGGAAAGTGGTAAGAAGAGTTTCACAGGGGAGTGAGTAGGTTTGATGGAGTAAACCTGACCCTAGTCCTCAGGGATCCTCAAGGTACCCTGTGCCTGTGAAAGGACCTAGTATCAAATTTATCTTAGAAAGTCTGGTTTGCCCAAGGAGCCTGCAGAAAGGCTGTGGTAGCTCCCCGCTTTTGGTAGGTGTAACATGCCCTCTTCCAAGAACAAAGGTGACTTCGCAAGCACTGAGCTCCCCCCTGTATCCTACCAGGAATACAGAGAGTCACCGTATTTTTTTCTAGCCTTGTGACAGAGAGACAGACAAGACAGGCGGTCGGACGCGTTACTGCGTGACATCTTCTCCTTTTTCTGGGCGCGCGCTGGGCTCACTCTGTACTTTCCAGTCGTGCCGGGGCTGTTGGCGTCCCGCCTGCCTTCAGTCAGCTGCCGGGTGAGTCACCCCGCCGGCCCCGCAGGACTTTCTGAGAACGCCCACGAAAGCCATGGGTGATGAGCGGGTCAGAGCTCATCCCCACGAAGACATGCACCTTTCCTCCTCCCCGCCGGCAAACTTTCACTGAGCGTGAACCCGCTGGCTCCCAGCGACGGGCGCTGCCGGCCCCCACCACAGCAAAGGCCAGAAAAAAAAAAACAAAACCAGAAAAAAAAAAAAAAAAAAAAAAAAAAAAAAAAAAAAAAAAAAAAAAAAAAAAAAAAAAAAAAGCAACTGGGTTAACAATTTCCAAGAATAACAGAGGAGCGCGTTGCTTTTTCATGCATCGTTTTCATGAATGAATTGTTCATTCAGTTGTGGTAATTTCTGCACTCATAAAAAAAAAAGAAACCAAACCAACAACGAACGCAGACGCGGTGACTTCCCTTGGCTGCCGGTGGCTGCTCAGCACTGGGATCCGTGGGGAGGGGATGGACCCACACCGAAGGAAGGAAGGAAGAAGTAGGGTAGGGACGCGGTGGCACCGTTGAGCACAGCAGCTGCCCCATAGGCAACGTCTCGGAGCCGAATTTGCACGCAACTGATTTTAGGTTGGGAAGTGAAATAGCCCAAATAACTGCAGTTATCTTAATACTGTGGTATAATACTGATTCTGTGTTCTGAGGAGATTAAACCCGTTAAGACTGGCCCATGATATATGCTTTGTCTCCATGTGTATACCAGCGGCTCATTTACCAGGGGTATCCCGCTGGGTATATCTTGCTGGACAAAGCTGGGTTTCTGTTCCTACCTCTGAGCCCACCAGACATCCCTTGAGGCTCAGGTGCTCATGCTTGATTGAGCCCTGCTTTAGCATTAGAAGCTCCTCAGGCAGTGGGTCCATCATCCTTCTTGTGGCCAGGAAGGCCAACGGAATCCTGGGCTGCATAGGGAAGAGCGTGGCCAGCAGGTCAAGGGAAGTCATTCTCCCCCTCTACTCTGCACTGGTGAGGCCACAACTGGAATACTGCGTCCGGTTCTGGGCTCCCCAGTTCAAGAGGGACAGGGAACTACTGGAAAGAGTCCAGCGAAGGGCAACAAAGATGATTCAAGGATTGGAGCATCTCCCTTATGAGGAAAGACTGAGAGAGCTGGGACTCTTTAGCCTGGAGAAGAGAAGGCTGAGGGGAGACCTTACTAATGCTGACAAGTATCTAAAGGGAGGGTTGAAGGAGGAGGGAGCCAGACTCTTTTCAGTGGTTCCCAGTGAGAGGACAAGGGGCAACGGGCACAAGTTGGAACATAAGAGGTTCCACTCAAATATGAGGAAAAACTTCTTCACAGGAAGGGTGACAGAGCCCTGGAACAGGCTGCCCAGGGAGGTTGTGGAGTCCCCTTCTTTGGAGATTTTCAAGACCCGCCTGGATGCCGTCCTGAGTAACATGCTCTGACAAGCTCTAGGCAATCCTGCTTCAGCAGGGGAGTTGGACTGGATGATCTCTATGGTCCCTTCCAGCTCTAAAAATTCAGTGAAATTCAGTGAAAAATCCCCTCTGCCAAGCCCTCACCTCCTCTGAGCTCACCTTATAACCTTTATACAAGCCTTCTGCCTTATCAGGGTTAGAAAAATCAGGAAATACCATTGCTGCTGGACTGGAGCTAAATCAATTTTTCAAAGGTGGAGAGAGAGGGGACAAACTATATTCCTTTTACCTTTTCAACCCTTCACTCAATTCTGATACTTTTCATGACACTCAGAGTGTGGGATACCAGCTAAATGCTAGACATAGGATCCCAGGGCATGAGGTTGGGAGGGTTGTTGACAGGTCCCTACTCCAGCCTCCTGCTCCAAGCAGGCTCAGCTGTGAGCTCAGACCAGGTCATTCGGGCTCTCTTGCTTCCACTGGCAAAACACAGCATTAATTCTGAGTTACAGACAGCAGAATACTCCAGGCAGTGAAACCCTCAGTTATATGGTGAGATGTCTGTTTTGGGGAATGCTCCATAAGTTAGTTACTGAAATGGGGTTCAGAGCTGGAACAGAGGGAGAAGCGCTGTCTGCCCCGGTTTCCTCCAAATAACACCTGAAACCTCCTCCCTAACTAACATCTCAAAAATAAAAGGATGGACAGGCACAACCCTCCATTCCGGTCTCAGTAATTCTCAGAGAAGCTCTTTGCTAGCCCATTGCTATTATTCTGGTCTGGCGCCAGACAAGGGAGCTCAGGACCTTCACATGCAGGACCTTTGGACTAAATGGTCTCTAGAGGTCCCTTCCAACTCTGCCAATTCCGTGCTTCCGTGAAACGCGCCCAGCAACATCAGCGTGGGCAGGATTTTTCCCTTGGGGGTGGCCACCCAAGACATGCAATAACACAGCCCCAACACCAGGCAGGCTGAGGGGAGGCCAAGCCTTTCAGCCGGGCGGGAGGAACAGTTGATTTTACTCTCGGTGTTTTACCAGAAAGAGGAATGATCTGATTTAGCCACGCTACTGCCCCCTCACCAGTAACTCTCCCACCTCAGAGCTCTGTGTTTATTTTTATAACGCGCCTACCACCCCACAGGATTCAACCCACTGGTAACCTGAAGGTTTAATGGTGTTGGGAGGCTGGGGTGGGGGGAAGAGAGGTGGGAAATACCACCCGCCACATGTCTCGCATGCTGCCTGAAACTCGCTGCCTCTCCTTCCCACGCACACCCACCTCTCCCACGCCGCCGCCACCAAACGGGCTGCGGCAGAGGGGACCTTCCCTCCCCGCTGCCTCCCCACCTCTCCACCCTGCCATCGCCACCAAACGTTATTCACAGGCAGGGGAAGGGCTGACGAAGCAAAAATAAAAAAAAAACCAAGAGCCGGAGGGTGATGTCTAAGCGGGTGCGAGCGGTGCCTTGAAGCCGAGGACGCCGAGCGCAGCCCCAAGCCAGCAGGAAGCCCGAGGACGTCAGCGGCCGTTAAAAATGATGTGCGTCTGAGGTCAGCCCCGAACCAGCACTCAGCTGGCGTAGATCACCTAAATCACACCTGGGTTTGCCAGGCTCAAAACTGGGATGGCCAAAAAAAAAAGAGAAAAAAGTCGCTTTCCTCCTTTGAGCTGACGTCTGTAGCAGCGGGAGTACATGCCCTTAAAGGTAAAACGCTTTTAGGAGACTGAAAGAGGGGAGATTTAGATTAGATATTGGGAAGAAATTATTTCCTGTGAGGGTGGTGAGACACTGGAACAGGTTGCCCAGAGAAGCTGTGGCTGCCCCATCCCTGGAGGGGTTCAAGGCCAGGCTGGATGGGGCTTGGAGCAACCTGGTCTGGTGGGACATGTTGGAACTCAATGATCTTCAAGGTCCCTTCCAACCCAAACCATTCCATGATTCTATGACTGCTAAAAGCAGAGCAGGGCAGAAAACAGTTGCACTTCAGAAACAGTGGAGCTTTTGCCAAAACAGTAGAAAAAATAAAAAAGTCAGTGTAAAGTGAAAAAAATGAGCAAACCAACAGACTTGCAAAACCTGTTCATTAAAACCTAGTCATTATGTGTCCAGCTGGAATCAGTAGCCCCTTCTTGCCACAAAGCTGATGACCTGTCTTAGTGAAAACGATCCACTTCCCTCTGCCCAGTGTTGCCGGTTTTATGGTAAAAAGTCACCAGGATTGTCTGGCAGAAAAAAGATATTAATTTCAGCTATTTCAAAATATGAATTTCAAACTAAATTGGTTGCTGTTGGGAAATGAATAGTAATAGTGGCTTTCCCTGGTCGTATAGCTAAAAACTTACTTTCAGTAAAGGGGCAGTTGATTCTTGGGAAATTGCCACATACTTTACACACAAGAACTAGATGCATGAAGGAGTGTTGGTAAATGACCAGTATGAACGATTGAAGTGGTTTTCCTTTGCTTTTTCCTCCATTACGTAATTACAAGACCTTGGCTAATGCAAAATTCTTGATAAATTCAGCAGAGGCACAGGAATGAATCCATATACAAATAGATATATGCATCTATTTTAAGTTGGTGCTTGAGGACAGAATTTTGATGGGTAAGGAGAAGGTAAGGTTGCCAGCTTTGAAAGAGAAAATTAATAAGGGAATTGCTATGCAGGCAGTGGCTGCTGAATATGATCCAAAGCACCAAAAACTACTGGCACATTCAGACTGAAACAAGCCAAACCAGGCTGGTGGCATCTTTAGCAGGATGGGACAGTGTGGGAAAGTGAGTACCTGCACCATTAATTTATATCCAGGCAGATAATAAATTATTTTGCAATTTGGGGTCTGAACCCACATGCTGCTACTAAAATAACAGAGCTGTGCTATTGACTTCAATTGAGCTGTTCTGATTTATTGAGGATCCATCTCTTTGCCTAACTATCTGGTTTGATAAAAGTGAAATAAAAGACAAATCTGTAGGACAAGAAGGGGTATAGGACCTGATTTGAAGTTCTCTGAAGGCTTTCAAATGAGACATCAACCTCGTTTGCATTTGTTTCTCTGGAAAGCTGAGTCTTAAAAAGTTTTGCTGGAGTCGAAGTGGCAGGAATGTGACTTCTCAGGTTGCCTCGAGCCAGTCCCCATCACCCTGTCTCCATGATCCTTGCGCTTGGCCTGGTTGAACTTCAAGAGGTTCGCCCAAGCAAATTAGATCGTTGCCCTGCCACCACCTGCAGAGTGACTCAGTCACTGATGTACACCCTAACCCACCATCCATCGCGACGTCCCCCAGCGTCACTGCAGACACGTGAAATTCTGAAGCAAAGCAGTGGTTGGGCTTGCAGGCCATGGACTGGCAGCAGCGACAGCGTGTGCCAGTGACGTGGGGTTTGTGGCTTGGTGCTGCCACTGGTCCTAACTGCAGATCAGGGTGGCCTGTGACATCCAGCCTTCAGAGGTGGGTTTTCTAGGTTGGTTTTCATTATGGAGATGGGAAACAAAGTCTTAAACTAGGCATTTTCACTATAAATACTTAATTTCCCCACATTTCTTTAACGGGAAGAAGAATCCTTCGCTTCCTTCCTACAAAGTGGAAGTGTTTGCTGCCAGATGATGCCTGTGCTCACACTGCTGGGCTCCAGCTGCAGAGTGCACAGGTCAGGGAGCTGGAAGTTAAACATGAGGAGACACCTCCAGTGAATAAAGCTGAGGAGACACCTCCAGTCAGTAAAGCTGAGGAGACACTGGACCAGATTGCCAAGAGAGAGTGTGAAACCCTCCTCATTGCAGGTGTTTAAGAACAGGTAAAGGGGCATCTGCCAGGGTCAGCTGAGGTGTGTGGGGTCCTGCCCCAGGTCACCTCTGAGTGCCAGGCTTCTTACCTGGTCTCTCATAACCCAATAAAAACTCATTGCAACCTGCTACTGTAAAAAGTGCTGCAGCCTCTGCTGATGCTTAAAAAGTGTCAAAACCTCACTTTTAAATATCATGAGAAAGATAGTAACTACGCGCCAACACAGTTTCTCTAACATCAGGCCTTTTACCTCTTAAAAGGATCGGTGATGACTCAGAGAAAATAATTCAGCCTCCTGAATCATTGCTTCCACCGTTGCCACGTTACCATCTGCGGCACCCAGGAATTTCCTTCACCATCTCCCACCCTCCAGCAGGGCCCAGAGAACTTTATCTGCTAATGTGTGGCCATGTGGCGACCTAAGGCTTGTGGACAGCTAGAGACAGTCGATATGACCCAGGGTCATTTCTCAGTAACAAGCCCTGAGCTTATCTGTTAGGGAATGAAATGTTCTGGGCATGCCAAAAGGGACTTTCAGTTCTCTAGAGAGGGGTCACTTCTCTCAGACGTCAGCCACATGGATAGAAGTGGTTGCTTCCTCAAGTAGACAAGCAAAGCAAGGGTAGCTAAGGCAACTCAGACCATCTCTCTCCTTATCTGAGAAGGCCTACAGCTGTGCCCACGTAGACATAACACAGCAGCCCACTGCAGACCATGGCTGGCCAGTGTTGTGTTCTGCCCCTGACCTGTCTCCCAGTTCTTCTCCCTCGTGCACCACTTTCACCCACACTGCTCAGCAGACTTCACAAAGGAGAGCAGCATCCTTATTCACATTTGACCAATGAGGAAACTGAGTCAGAGAGATACCATAGCCAAAGCCAGACTACAGCCCAGGTCTTGTACACCAAGAGCTGTCTAGTCCCCATGAAGATCACAGAATCTTAGACTGGTTTAGGTTGGAAGGGACCTTAAAGATCATCAAGTTCCAACCCCCCTGCCATGGGCAGGGACACCTCCCACCAGACCAGGTTGCTCCAAGCCCCATCCAGCCTGGCCTTGAACATTTCCAGATGCATGGCCACGATAAAAAACTGTCTCTCTTATTACTAAACGGGTTGATCTGAGGAAACTGGGCCTAGAGCTCAAGGGATAGACCACACTCCTTGCCCTGAACCATTAGCAACAACACCCTCCAGGGTCTTTGTGCCTTCTCTGAGATATTCTCAGCTGCAGGTACCTCACTTGAATGCAAAAGGCATCCTCTGGTAGTATAAGCTACTGCCTGCTTTCCTGACAGTAGCGGGGTGGAAGGTGAAGGGGGGGAACCTGCCCCAATAACTCTCTGCTCTCTTGGTACTCAACTGTGGCACCTCCTCCTTAAGACCATTAGATGCTGGCCTACATAAAAGCAGTCTCAGGCAGGCACCAGGCACATGAGTGAGTTTTGGGATGTATGTGCCAGACAATGCAGTTTTAAAGCAACCTCACATGCAACCCAACTAAGACACTTGTCCCTCTGCAGGCTGTCCAATTGTCCCACAAAGTCCAATGGAAGCCATCTCAGCCCTTTTCTGTGCCTCTCAGCAAGAGAGAGGCAGAAGTTCAGGGAAGAGTACCTGGACAGACAGGTACCAACAGAGTAACTGGTACCAACAGTTCTTTTTCTAGGAAGACCATTATGGCAGCTGCAGTGGCTCTTATTCACCCGAATCGCTGCACATCTTTTTTACCATGGGGGCTGGAGAAAACAACCTGTAAACAATGGCCCACCTCTCACTTACAACTCTTTCTGCTTTACCCTCCGATGGTATCTGGCCACTGACTAAGGCCTCAGTCCCTGCACATGTGCTTATCTTGATGTGATGTGAAGAGCACCACTGAGGTCACAAAGAAGGAATGCATACAGGTCCCAAGTCCAAGGCAGAACAGTCTGGAGATAAAAACAGTCTCCTTGATGTCTGTGAGAAGAGCAGTTAGAAAAGCACCTTTGCCCTTTGGCAGAACTCTGGGATATTTTCTAGTAGTGGCACTTGTATATGCAGATGTTTCCAATAGCCAGTCAAACACCAATTTTCTGGCTATAACTGTAGTAAATGCCTTCATTTGAGAAACTGTCATGTTCCTCTAGGAGGACTGCATTACTTTGTCTTTCAATGCTCTATTTTTATTTTTTTTTTTCTTCAAAGCTCTTCTAATGCTTTTCTTAGAAAAGATGTTATCCTCAGCCAAAACCAGATCAGATGGAAACTGTGGGACAACACCCTGGGAGACCTGAAAGCCCCCTCACCTTTAGATTTCTGTGTATTTTCTGCATGTAGTCTTCTGTACTGTGCATTTATGACAACCCAGAGACCACAGTCACTTTTTGGAAGGGACTGAGGGGGCTTAATTTCCAATTGAATAGTTTTGCCCTGGGACATACTCCCAAAAGTTTAACTTGTGTGCAGCTGAAATTTGCATAAGAAAGTTTGAAGAGTTTTAAAGGCTTTCCCTCCCCACTTGCTGAGCGGAGAGCTAGTGGCTTCCTGTGAAGGAAACATTTAGTCTGCTCTTGGCTTTGTTAGTCAAGTCTGGCATTCCCCTCCGAAAAAAAAAAAAAATAATAGAGAAAGAGAAAGAAAGAAAGAAAAGAAGATATTGCTCAAAAGAAAGCAGTCAAGCGTCAAGCGATGCTAAATTAGCCCATACCTATATAAATGTTAACGAGCGTGGGCGCATCCTCCCACCTCTGGTACATGACGTGGGCTGAGATGACTGACCGCCACAGAGGCCATCCTTTTCTAAGAATATAGTGGCTTTTCATTCCCACATGCACGTATCTTTAGCACACGGTGTCACTCCAGACCAGCAGCAAGGATGGGCCTTTCCACTGAACACGTAGCAGATGACGGAAACCCAACGTACCAATCTGCCATCTCTTGAAGCAGCTGCAGAGTGAGGCAGGTAAGTCCCTTTTTTGAGGCGATACTGATCACGTAACCAAGGGAAATAAAATGGGTTGGATGTCAACAGCCGTCCCCGAGCAACAACTGATCTGTTGTGGCCACTGACAGGCATGAAAAGAACCAAAAAAGTTTGAGAGGGATTTAGCATCTGATTTGATACTTGCAGAGAAAGTCATGAACGCTTTATCGCGTCAAAACGCTGTGGGAACGAAGGGAGGCAAAGGGAAAGGATGAGAGCGGTTTGACCTTCTTTCTTAGATCAGCATCTCGCACTTAACCCTTTTAATTCTGTAAACACGCACCTGCTGGGAGAAAAGCACTACCGCTTAAAGACACGATGGCAGCAACTTTGCAGCCTGGCATGTATTAATGTAATGCAGCATCACCCACCTGAGTCACCATGACATTTTTCAAGCCACTTGAGCAGCATTTAACATTAGTGGACTCTCTCCAGCTGCTAAAATAATGGCAGGAGGATCGTGCGTGTTGTCCCTCCAGCTGTGGCAGCCTTGTGCTACTGGCCAGGGGCAACCCTCACACAAGGTGAAACTACCCCGTGTCAGGACTGCTAGGCAGGGAAAATGCCAAAGGCTTGCAGCAGCATCAAACATCTCTGTTTGAAAACCATAGAGCTCAGTGCTTCAACAGCTCAGGGGTAATACTTGCCAATGAGCATCCAGAAGTTCACTCCCGTCTGCATGGGGCAAACCCCTTGAACATGACTACTCATCTCACTTGCCCTCATTTGGCCGTGTCTTTTTGTTAGGTACTTAAACAGACCAAAATCTTCTACAGTGCTACGTGAGTGCCCTTTCTTGAGTTTCTTTTGGGTGGCTGGTACACAAAAAATAAGACACCCCAAAATAGCCAGTAATCTTTACAGATCTGAACAGTAAAGGCAGCCATTTAAAAAATAATTACCAGTTGCCTTATATGAAAAAGGATGCTTCTATATGTTCCTCCTTTCTAAGGAGGGTATTGCTATTTTTCTGCATTCTCATTCAGTCAAAACATAGATATTCAAAGATGTTTACTACCTGATTTGGCCATTTTTGATTTTCTTGAAAGTGAGCCTGGCTTTATGACCCATAACTGCTTTGTGGGTACAGGCCCTACACAGAAGAGTTAATCCTCCTCCTTTCTTTGAGTGGCTTAACAGGATGATGTTTCACTCTACATCTGTTTAAGAGACTGCGTATGTTGGTAAAGAGACCTTCTATCCAGTGTCTACACACACAGGTCTCTTCCACCTCAGCTAACTCAGTTTCAGGATGTGTTTGAAACGTCCACACTCCAACTCCCCTCTCACTTACTAGAGTCAGTGTCCAAACTTTAAACAAAAACGGAGGCAAAAAGAGTCACTTCACTCCTCTGGTAACCCCAGGCTTTTTGGCAAGGAACTTTGTAAATGAGGGGTGCAATTTCTTACTGGAATCATACAATTCTTGCTTTGGACATAGTTTATCAAGAAAGAGCTAACTTCCATCAATATAATTTTTGTATTTTACTGTGATACAGGAGCACAGCGCACCTTCTCAGCTGTGTAAATATATCTCCTCTGGATGCAGATGCTGCTTGCCCTTAGCTGTAGTATTACCTACATATGAAGATGGAATGGTTAAAAAATACCTGTATGATTTTTGAGCTTATGCCAGATTTTTTGCATAAATACTTGGGACTTCAGTATACAGTTCTGGTTTGTTTTTTTTTTTTAACTAGTATAAACACGCTGATAAGAGAGGTGATTTTCTGCCAACATAGTTGCACTGGTAATAGCAGTTCTGATACATAGCTGTAGTAAATACTTTTTATTAATTACAAGCTGTTGAACTGGAGCAAGTTGCATTGGCATGAAACAATATTTTGTATATATATATTTATAAATATCTTTGTGTTTATTTGTGTATTAATACAGACACACCACCCAATGAATACCAGTAGTATTTCAGCGTGAGAACATTGTACTTATTTGCCAGTGCACACATCCAGCGAGACCAATATGGAGGGTGATATTTGGGTGTGATTATCATAAACCAAGGTTCATCCAGATAAAGAAAGCTGCCAGGCTGTAATACATTGGCTGAATTTGCCTCCTTGGCATGGTCACGGAGTCCCAGACCCGTGACCTGGTCACCTGGTGGAAGTCACCCAGGTCAGCTTGAGCAGGGTGCTCAACACTGTGTCTAGTTGGGTTTTGAATATCTCCAAGGGTGGGGACTCCACAACCTCTCTGGGAAACATCTTCCAGTGTTTGACCACACTCACAGTAAAAGTGTTTTTTCTTACGTTTGAGTGGAGTTTCCCATGTTTGCCTCTTGTCCCGTCACTGGGCATCACTGAGCAGAGCCCTGGCTCCCTCCTCTTTACTTCCTCCCTACCGGGTATTTGTTCACATTGACGAAATCCCCCTGAGGCTTCTCTTTTCCAGGCGGAGCAGTTCCCAGCAACTCCAGCCTCTCTTGTCATGACAGATGCTCTGGTCCCTTTATCATCTTTGTGGGCTGTCGCTGGTCTCACCCTTGCAAGTCCATGTCTCACTTGTACCAGGGAACCCAGCACTGGACCCAGAACCCCAGATGTGTCTCACCAGTGCCAAGCAGAGGGGAAGGATGACCTCCCTCCTGCTGCTGGTGACAATCCTCCTCATGCAGCCCAGGATGCCACTGACTGGCTTTGCCACCAGGACATGTTGCCGGCTCATATTAGCAATAAAACAGACTTTTTGGTGCAGATGAGACAAAGGTCGCTTCTGAAGGTGGGACCTGGACTTCCAAATCATTTAGCTATTTCTGAAGATATCTTCCACCCCTTTTTCCTCAAAGAAGGTGGTGTGTGGTTGGGTTTGTGACCCGTTTATCTAAGAAGTGGGAGGTTTGTGTGTTCTTCAACAAAGTGATAACCTACAGCCTCAGAGTGTCATAGGCCGAGAGGGGCAATCAGATGGGTTTGCCAGTCCCAGGGTTACAAGCCTCCTAGTTGTCCCTGCACTGAGCACAGTTGGTTGCACTCAGTGGTGTTTTGCTTATGCTTATGATACAGAGGACTGTCCTGTGTTGATTTGACATTCAAGAGCTCCCAGGTCCATCTTGTATTTGTCCCAATAATGATTAACCATAATTTAGCTATGAGCATCCAACTTCTCATTTGAACTTGTCTAGCGTTGACTTGCAGCCACTGGGGGTTTTTTGCCTTTTTCTACCATTAGCACCCAGTCTCCTTTAGAAAATGCCTATCAAAAACAAAGCTCATCTTCTTTCAGCCCAAAGGTTTGTGCCATTTAAATCTCCCAGTTAACAGTGTCTTCTCCAACCTACAAAAATGCTTCTTCATTTCTGAAAACTGAATCTTCAATTACCAACTAGAGGAAGGGCTTGTGTACCCAATTTTTTTTCTGTTTTTCCCAACTATACTAGCTGGTCAGACAAGATATTAACTCTATGTATACTGTTCTGCCTCTCTATTTTTTCACTGTTCTTTAGAAATAAGGTAGAGACTTTAGAGTATAAGTTCGTCTGCTTGCATACATCAGGCCACTAGGAAAAACAGGTATGTTCTTCCAGATAATAATCCAGATGTTCAAATGGACTGGATTAGAGGCAACACCATAAAGAATTATAATCAGCAGTCCTGTTGCTGAACCTTTCTCCAAAAAAATCTTATTGCAGGAGAAGAGGTATACCAGAAAGACCATCTTCCAGAAGTTTAACCAGATCAGCTAGAAGATCCCTAACAGCTTGTCTGCCATAAAACTTCGTTAATAGGGTCCTTAATAGTTTGAGATGAATCTTGGAACTTAAGCCCTCCTTGAACTGTGTTACTGCTTCTGTGTTCTCTTCCAGATCTTGACGTACCTCTCAGGAGCTGCTCGTACCCGTTGTCTCCTCTATGCCATGGGTCCCAGTCCTGATAGTGCTGTGAAGGAAGGCAAGACGTTGCCTTTCCTGCTACGAATACAGAGTATATAAAAGAGAAAACTCATGTCCGAGACCAAGAGAAGCCATTAGTGAAGACAGCCCCGGGGAAAATTGTGTATACCGAGTTTTAAAGTGTTACTGATAAATGTCCCACGTGATGTGAGGCTCATTGCTCTGCATCTGTCTGTCATTACAGACTGTAATGACATTTGGAATAAATTTCACTCCAATCTTGTTTTCATGGTGGAGAAGAAAACACAAATCAAAGTTGTAGGTTCTTATTCACTGAGAAAGTTTCTGCACCCAAAATAGCGACTAGAGTAAGGATCTATACTTGGTTTGGGGCTTTTATTTTTTCCCCACTGACTTTTTGATAATTACCGACCTACATTTGTAAAGGGTTTCTCTTTCTCCCCCTGCTCCCGAAGAGCCTCACGGATTCCTGTGACTCACAGACATTTATAAAAAACAAACCACCAAATGTGTGATTTTAGAAGTATCAGTTACAGTTTCATTATCAGCTGTGAGAGGGGATTCCACAAACTCTCGGTGCGATGGAAAGGAGTACCCCTTTGCTCATTAAGGGACAGGTAAACGTCAATTCTAGGAAACTGCCTTTATTTCCAAAGCCAGACCCCTCGTCCATCTCCCTGGCCTTGAGCTGCGATCTTGATACCAGAAGGTCTTTCGATTGCATCAAATCGGACCTATCCAGACCTCAGAGATTTTTGTGTAATGGAGATTCATTAAGAGTCCCTTAAATATCAGGCCTGGATTTCTCTTCTAACACGTGTTCGCAAGTAATTATTCATCCCAGACCTACCTGCCCCTAGTTCTGTTAAATAGCAAGACAACCACCTGACTCCCAGGTTATCTTCAGACCTGTGTTTATTTATGCAGTGTTTCTAACCCAACGCGACGGGAACGAAAATGCACGTCTCCTTTGATCTTTAAGGGAAGGAGCAAGACTCGGGGATCTGTGGTTTGTTCCCAACTCCTCAATGCTCCTTTCAAATCTGGATTGGATAGTTCTGTAAAACGGTTGCGATATTTGCCCGCTTTTCTAAAATCCTGCTACCAGGAATGGCAACATTAATTAAAATTACTGCATTAATAACAGTATTATTCACCAACACAGGATACTGTTCTACGATGAGGCAAGCCTCGCTCATCTTGCCTCACAGAGAGAAATGCCTGTTTCTCAGAGTTTGCTAACACGGGTCTATGTTGTGCACAGAAATGTTAATCAGACATTTACAAGCCAGCCACTCAGGCTAGGAAGTCCCAGAATTTAAGTTACCTTTGCAGCTCTATTTAAGTCGCTCTGTGCCTTAGGAGAGAGTCCTTTCGTGAGCTCACAATAACTTTTTCCACCCCGCTGCCATCTCTCTGCCTGCTACAGGCTGCAGAGCGAGTCATTTGGTGACAGCTATTTGGGCTTTCGTGCCCTCCCCGTGGCTCAGCGGCAAGCCTCACACTTTACCTACTACTCAAAAAACAGCTCTGAAAATAAAATTACTCACAGACTCTTGCTCTTGCCTCATCGCCAAAACATCGGAGTGTCTTTGAGTGTTAGCTAATCTTTCTTCTTAAGCCCTATAACATGAGGGGGTGGTAGAATCCACATTTCACACATCGGGAACTGAAGGACGGAGTGATTAAGGTCAAAAGTTTCCATTACTTCTGTGTACTCCCTAGGACCTGATTTCTCAGCTTATTTAATACTCTACTTTCTGCCTCCCAAAGCACGGCATGCATTACCTCAGCTACAGCTGTGAGAACTCAGCACTCCTTCGCGTCAGACCCGAAATCTCCACCCACACATGGGAAATACGAGGAGCGCCCCGTCCGTCACCACCTCTGACAAGGTAGGTTTCAAAAATTTGCCCGGCACCGCACAGAAATTTTGCGGCAAGGGAGAGGATAAAGTGCAGTTTCCCAGGCCAGCATCCGACCGCCTTCGCCAGGCGGCTGCTCTCGCTGTCGGTGAAATCCCGTCCTTCAGCCTGCAGCTTGAGAACGAGATGCTGAGCAGGGCAGAGGTCCTGGACACACCAGGGGACGTCCTGTTTGCTCTGCCTCACATCCCTGACTCCCCCAGGACAGACGATGTACTGCGAAGGAGATGGGCATTCTCACCTATCACTCTCAGTGACTTTAATGTTCTTTAATTTGGGGGAGAGCGATAGGAAGTGTGGGACAACAGCAAAACAAACCCATTTATTCCACTAGGAACATCAGCCCAGGCTCAAGCACAGACTGTGTGGCGGGGCACACACGTCTCTGCCCACTGCCTCTCCTTTTCATTCCTCACTCCTCCCTGCTCAGGTTCCACCTGTTTCTTTCTTATCCCTCTAATTTTGTTCTTTTCAACTTTCAGTCTCCATTCCTCAAGCTCCTCCACCAAGGTCCAGGCTCCTTGCTTTACCAAGTTGCAGTCCTCTTTCCTAGCCCTCCTGGCTCAGTCTTCATGTCTTCAAAATTCAAATTATTGCCCATTTTGCTGATAGCCTTCATTTTCCCTATTCTCTGTTTCCCAACTCCTTGTCGTAGCCTTTTCCCCAGGCTCCTCCTATTCCTGTCCCACTCATTTCCTTCCTTGACTTGACCTTTTGTTCTCCAGTCATTTCCTTTTCTCGTTCTGTGTTTTAGTTCCTAACAAGCGTTGACTTTTTTTTCCATCATCGATTCCCCAGTCCCAGTTAGTTTTCATTCTAGTACCAGTGATGAGTGAACTACTTGACTGAACTTCTCCCCTTACGCAGCTTCACAGCTCCTGGTTTCCCGTCTCCCACAGAAACTTCTCTGTGTCCCCAGTGCCCCCAGCTCTGAAATTCGGTCTTCTTCAACTTTAGATACCAGCGATCACCACCAAGTCTCAGCTGCCACTCAAATAACACCAGGCTCCATCCGAGTCACAGATATTCCCCTCTTCTACCATGCTTGTCAGTAAGACAAAAGCCACTAAAAGCACAAGAGAGAAGTTACCCAGTTTCATTTACGCTGCCTCCCACCTTAATTTGGACCGGTGGGGCAGGAACTGTAGGAGGTCCAGCCTTGCCCTGCAGGTCTGGGCTGCAGCAAACCTTCTCTGGATCACCCATATGGTTGGGTGACACTGGATCTGTGAGGGGACGGCATGTGCTCCATCACCCTGTGGGAAGCATACAGTCACAGGGTGGCAACTTACTCCAGCTCTGGATAAACCTGGTCTTCTTTGGAGGAAGAACTGAAAAAAAAAATCAATAAAAGAAGTGGTTTGATCTGGAGGAAAATGTAGATTTTTCAGTTCCTTTTAGTAACCTGAAAAATTATATTCACCTGCTTTTTTACTCATTAGAAAACCTTTCCTTTCCATTTACAGCATAAAAAAAAAACAAACATAAAGGCACAAAGTGAGGAACAAGGAGGCTGAGGCACTTGGGTCTTTTTAGTCTGGAAAAGAGAAGGCTGAGGAGGGATCTGATCAACACCTATAAATACTTAAAGGGTGGGTGTCAGGAGGATGGGGCCAGTCTGTTTTCAGTGGTGCCCAGGAACAGGACAAGAAGAAATGCGCACAAACTTGAACATAAGAAGTTCCACCTAAACATGAGGAGGAACTTCTTTCCTTTGAAGGTGGCAGAGCCCTGGAAGAGGCTGCCCGGAGAGGTGCTGGAGTCTCCTTCTCTGGAGACATTCAAAACCTGCCTGGACATGTTCCTGTGCAACCTGCTCTAGGAGGACCTGCTTTGGCAGGGGGGTTGAACTAGAGGATCTCCAGAGGTCCCTTCCAACCCCATATCATTCTGTGATTCTGAGGCAGTGCTGTAGCTTCCTGCCTTTTAACTAGGGAGCCTTTAGTTAAGATTTGGTATGTGAGGACTCCTCTTCCACAGCTAATATCACCAGATGGTATAATCCAGGGTAAGGTGCCCCCAGCCTCGCATGTTGAGACCTCCCCACTCTATTTGGAAATACCTAACTATTAATTGGAGTAACCTCAGTAAGATTCCTCATTCTTAGTCTATGATTAAACCTAACTCCTTGCTGCTTCCTCTCCTACACAGAAAACAAATAATTATTTCCATAAGTGCCACAGTTTGAGCAAGCGGGACTGAAAGCCTCCTCCTGCATACTCTGTGCCTCAGCATGGCTCAGAGAATTCCTTATTTTACTAAGGAGGGCAAAGGAAATCTAGAGCCTACCACATTCCAAACGTGTGATGTCCCCTTGGCCACTGGGCAACTGGAGGAATTGCCACTTCCACTCGTGTTCATGTTGGAATATTTTCCAGGTGCAAGTATATGATCTGACTCCTGATAGTTCCAGGTCAACCAGAACAGGTTTCTCAATTGTCAGGGGAAAAATCTCTTCATTGAAAGCACCATGGCCAAGCCAGGGCATGGAGTGAGCTCTGCAGGACTCTGGGGAGCTAAGGGGAATTCGCACATGACCACTAATTACAGAACCACCTGTAGTTTGACTTTTAAAAAGTCTCTACCCCCAGCTGCAAATAGCAGTTGATTAGCAATAGGTTTGGCCTGACATTTCTTTGAGTTGCAAATAGCACATCCCTGATGCGTAAGTCCTTGTGTTGCCATAAGTCAGGTTTCTGCCCCAAAGAGTGGGTTATCTGAGCAATTTAAAGAAAAAGTTGCTAGAATTTTTTTCTGACAGGCAAAACAATGTATTTTTCCCCAGCCTTGTCCCTAGAAACAAATAAGCTGTTTTAAGTAGGTCTTTCCCTCTTTCTCACCTCCCTCCCCAAATTCGCTGTGGAGACCAACTTCAGACATTTCATCCAGAACAGATGTGATTTGACAAACGTGAAAAAAATAGGAAGCTGGGTTTTAACACCACCAATGCTGAGCAATGTAGTAAACTGGTTTTGCCTGACCCTGCTTCTAATTAAGACTTAAGACTGGAACACGTGCTGTAATTTCATTCTTGAGAGATGCTGCATCAACTTTCTCTAAATAATAACAGTGGTGGCTTAACATCAAGCAGATACACTGAGTATCGAACTAAGGCAAGGAATGGGTAAGTGTGCGTAGGTGCCTCCAATCTGCAAAAACACTCACGCAAGGGTGAATGTTCAATTAGGGGATTTACCTTTGACAAGCAGTTCAGTTGTTAAATTAGCTATGGACTGCAGCAGCCTTGTGGGGATTTTATGCCCAGTTCAGTGGAAGTAGGTGAACTACTGCAAAGTTTCGTTAAAACCATGCAGGACTTCATTAGAAGGAGTCCTCCTCTCTGCCCAGGATCACTCGGGTACCAGGAAGTTTCTCCGGAGCTTGCAGGCTCCCGCTTTGAACTTTGAAATCACAGCGCTGCCCTACTTTGGCCTGTTGGAAACTCTCCCCATTCTGGTACAATCTGTCCTATCTATAAAGGAACTAATCCCTCTGCAGAACATGAGGTCAGAGATAATCCTGGTTTCATTAATGTCCAATTACGGTATACATGCCAAGCAACAAAGGGGGAAGAACAAATCTTCCTTCTGCAATCTCCACAAGAATCTACCACAGAGGCAGAGGGTGCAGAGATTACTTCCTCCCTACATCTCTAGGGATTCAATCTACCGTAGAAAGAGAACAGAGATAGATCATGCAGATACCTGCTCTCATAGCCAATGTAATGTACCTGCAGCCAGAAGAGTAAACAGTCAGAGGAACACAGGAGCTCCTGGAACAATGTGTGCTTATAGCAAGGTCCTGGAATAACTAATGACTGCTCTGTCAGATGGAGGACTTTAAAATGAGAGGTAGTTGTAGAATCATAGAATTGTCTAGGTTGGAAGGGACTTTTCAGATCATCTTGTCCAAACATCAACCTAACTCTGATAAAAACCATCACTAAACCATGTCCCCCAGCACTATGTCTACCCATCTTTTGAACACCTCCAGGGATGGTGCCTCAACCACTTCCCTGGGCAGCCCATTCCAAGGCTTAACAACTCTTTTGGCGTAAAAATTTTTCCAAATATCCAATCTGAACCTCCCCTGGTGCAACTTGAGGCCATTTCCTCCTGTCCTGTCACCTGTGACTTCGGAGAAGAGACCAACCACCATCTCTCTACAACCTCCTTTCAGGTAGTTGTAGAGAGCGAGAAGGTCTCCCCTCAGCCTAAATTCATGGGGAATCTGTGAAAAGTACCCACTCCATACTCCGTAGATACCATGCTACAGTCTTTTTCCCTGTTGTTTGCATTCTGCTGCCTCTGTTACCTTAAGATTTAGCCTCCTCTGTTCCACTTCTCTACCATCTGTGCATGCGTGTGTACTTGTACATGTATATATACATATACATGGGTATATCCTCACTGGAGCATACAGCCTATGTATCACTTTCATGATAGAATATTTATTATTCACACACATATCCAGCACATGCTGTTCTGTGTTTCTCAGCAGATGATCTGACACAGGGCACTTTTTGATACACATTCTCTCTCTCGTTTTCTTGTAAACTGGAACTATCCCTGAAAATGCAACCATTTCTTTGGGAGAGTCTCATAGCTTCGCCTCAGTGTACACCTAAATGACTTTATTAGGCCAGGAAATTACAGGATGCCATAAACCAGCCAAAATTGCAAGGGGAAAACTATGTAGGCCTATTCAAGGCATATCTCAAGGCCGGGCTGGATGGGGCTTTGAGCAACCTGGTCTGGTGGGAGGTGTCCCTGCCCAGGGCAGGGGGTTGGAACTGGATGATCTTTAAGGTTCCTTCCAACCCAAACCATTCTATGATTCTATAGGCAGATTTAATTGGCCTCATTGAAACATGTCAAGCCAGTGCAGGCCTTTATTGCAGTAACAAATCGCATGGAATAGTTACTGACTATGAGCTCCTTGTTTTTCTGCCTCATGTTCTCCTGAAATTTTATGACAAGTTATCTGAGAATGAGCCATAAAGGCAGTGTTTTCCTTTCATCTATTTTTAAAATGAACGAGTTTGGACAATATGCATAACCATAAAAGGGAAAAAATGGCAAACCAGCAGAACAAGAAGGCCGAGGAGATCAGGTTCAGTTGTACACTGGACTTCTTAGGTTGTTTGACTATCCTTCAATCCATCTTCAGCTATCATGCAAAAGCATTTGCTTAGTTTTCTTTTACAATATCTATTCCGTACAGAAAGGACTTGAAAATAAAACATATTTTGATGACAATGAAGAGGCGCTGACTAGCACTTCAGCAGCACTCCCATTTGAAAAAAATAAATAAAATGGTTTTGAAATAGAAAAAGCAGCTTTCGGTAAAACTGGTCTACCAAACGAAGAAATGCCTCCTCTAAAGAGTATGGCAAATTGATCAATCCAATTAGAAAACATGCAAAATGCTTTTTGACAATGAACTATTACAGGAATGTACCAAAAATCATATACATATGGCCTATAATATATGTGTCTGTCCCACACAATCCAGACTATGTCACTGTGCCATGAAAAGGGACTCCCACTCCATATGAAGAAGGTCAACACACAGAGAGATGCACTTGCTTGGTGCAAGTGGTTCGGGTCAGAGAGTCCTCAATTTTAATGCTCTGGGACCATGAGGATGGAAACACAGTTATTTAGGGTGCTCTGTGCAAACCAGAGATGAATAGATTTCTATAGCATCTCCTAGACGTGATACACTACTCTTCTTTCTACTATTCCCAAATCTATCTGGGACTACTTTTACTTCTCTCCACCTGAATGAGCGAGCGATAATTTATAGTAAGCAGATTGTGGGTTGTGTTCTGCAGCTGCAAAAATTACAGAAGTGGGGGTATGTGGCATGAAAACACATTCCCCACGTATTCATGGCAGAAATCTTACAAAACCCTCTCTGTGAAGGTAGGAATAAATTATTATGTTAGCATCAATAAGTGCTGTCATTGCAAAAATGAGGAGTCCCTTCTCCCCGAAATCAGTATGAATCAGGAGAAATTCCATGGAAAACAATATACTTCTTGAGCTAAATCAGAGTCACCCCATGGACCTTGACCAAACCCATGTTTACAAAGCAAAATCACCATTTCCCTGGTGGGAGATGACTGTTAGTTTATTGGAAGCAATCTATGGAGTTTGTTATTTGATTCAGCAAATGCTGGTAAATTCCCATGTGTAAACAAACATCCTTCTTTGGAGGAATTTTTCGTGGGGAAATTCTGGCAATGCTAATGCAGGGCAAGTAGATTTTCTCTCCACTTGGAAAGCTAGCTTGAATTTTTGGCCACTCATATAAGCCACTCGTGTTATTCCCCATGCACAGAATTTGCTCTACGCAAAGGAAATGCCTTTCCTCTGCTTTTGAAACTCCAGGACTGAATTCACTTCCTCATTGCCGTTGAAAACGGCTGTGAGATTGGAGCATACCCAAAAAATGTAGTTAACCTCTTAACTTACAAGATGATGAAACCCATTCAACACGTAACGCTTTTGAGGTAAAACCCTGGTGAAACTGTTTGGCTGGGGCTGCATCAAATGAGATTAAATCCCACACCTACAGTAGTTCTTCTAAAATGGGATTTACAGTAAGCGCCGGGGGGTACCAGATCCCTTATACAATTCTGTTGTCTTTGATGAAATTAAAATAGCAACTTCCTGAAAGAGATGCTGTGCACACAGCAGAAGTTCTGGGGCTGACACAGAAACTGCAGATGAAGCTCAGTGCCCTGTGTTACTGAGGAGGTCAGACTAGACAACTATAACCATAAAAAGCTGGTCACTGTGTACTCTGGAAATGGATATTTCTTGGCTGTTTCTCCACGTTTTGATGAATTAGGGGAAATTTCAAAAATTGCACAGGGAAAAAAACTGTCAAGCTTCATGCTATATGATTCGTGACTAAAGATTACCTTCACGTGGTGACTTTTTATTCACTTTGCAGTCCCCACATAATTCCATTGCGGAGAGCTGCTGAGGAGAAGAGATGTTTCCCTCTTGAGAGAAAACGGTGTCAGCAGTTCTCCCGCATTAGTAAGGAATGATGCAGAGTCATTCGTTTACGTATTCACCATCCACATGGAAATTAACCGCAATTTAAAATAGATGTACTGATTTTAAAGAGCGTAAGATTGGTTTAACAAATGGAAACATATGCAAAAAAAAATAGATTATTGGAAATATCTAAAAGAAATGAGAACAGGTTGCAAAAATTAAAAAAAAAATATGTTTTTTTACCATTCAGATTATATAAACTGCATATATTTTGGGAGAAAAGAAAAAACTTCCAGTGAGATTGGGGTTCACTGGGAAAGGAGCTAAGATAGCACAGCATGCCAAACACCTGGGAGACTGGCAAGTCTGCTGAACTGCAGGCTGTTTTATCTGAGAAAGTGTGACTGATTGCATTATGTGTTGAAATTGTTCAGGGAATAGAGGAGGAGTAAGCTAATTACGTCAGCAGGCATTCACTAGCCCCAGTCCCCAGCCCTTCCGATCCGGTCCCAGTGGGTATCGCCCTGTGCGAAATGCTTACTTCATACTTAAAAGTTAGAATAGCTGCTGATGTAAACTCATCAGACGGGAAAAACAGAAGAAAGAAAAACAATAGTAGTTCCCCCGGCCTTCAGATGAGGCCTTTTGTTTAGTTATTTATTTGTTAACCGGTTTCTGACTCACGGATGCCCAAGCGCTGCTGGCTGAAGCAAACAGCTCGGAAATCCAGACTCTGCTTTAGGGGCCCCCACTCTGGTGTTGTGTACACGATGCTTTATGCTTACAACCCGCAACCTAAATCAAACACCGTTACAGCAGGTCACAGTTCACAGTTAAGTGAAGTCTGCTAAATTTGGATGGAAACTTTCTTGCAGCAGGGACCACACTGTAAATGCGCATGGTAAATAGCCATAGAATCATAGAATTGTCTGGGTTGGAAGGGACTTTTAAGATCATCTAGTCCAACCATCAACCTAACTCTGATAAAAACCATCACTAAACCATGTCTCTAAGCACTATGTCTAGTGAGAGGTAGTTGTAGAATTGTAGAATCATAGAATTGTCTAGGTTGGAAGGGACCTTTAAGATCATCTAGTCCAACCATCAACCTAACTCTGACAAAAAAATAAATAAATCTCTAAACCGTGTCACTAAGCACTGTGTCAACCTTTCTTTTAAATACCTCCAGGGATGACAATTCAACCACTTCCCTGGGCAGCCCATTCCAATGCTTAATAACCCTTTCAGCATAAAAAGTTTTTGTAATCTCCAATCTGAACCTCCCCTGGAGCAACTTGAGGCCATTTCCTCTTGTCCCATGGCCTGTGACTTGGGAGAAGAGACCAACCCCCCCTGGCTACACTCTGCTTTCAGGGAGTTGGAGAGAGCGAGAAGGTCTCCCCTCAGCCTCCTTTTCTCCAGGCTGAATAACCCCAGCTCCCTCAGCCGCTGCTCACAAGACTTGTGCTCCAGACCCCTCACCAGCTCCGTTGCCCTTCTCTGGACCCGCTCCAGCCCCTCAATGCCTTTTTTATGGTAAAGGGCCCAAAACTGGACACAGCACTTGAGGTGGGGCCTCACCAGTGCCCAGTACAAATATACTGCCAAGTACATACATGTGGAGCACATACATGCCATGTGTCTCAGTGTTATGGTACGGCAAACACGAAACAAGAAAAGACTCTATCCTGAAGAGTTTGTAGTCAAAAATAAACAAGCAAGATGCGGAAAAGGGCAAGACAAGAAACATCCTTGCACTTAGCGTACAACTGAGAAACCGAGGCACCAGAATGCTGAGCCACAGCCCCAAATCCCACAGGAAAACTGTGGGAAAGTGCGGGCTGGAAAGGTACCAGGAACGACCCACCCCATTTCTATGCTCTTCCCTAGGCATCTTCTCAAGCACTGTGAGAAACAGGGCAACTGAGCTCCGGGGGCCTTTGATTTGACTTGCTGCTGCTGTTCTTATTTTCTTCAATTTAGCCACAAGCCCTGTCTGTGCCTGCTTCAAAATGCACGGAAAGCACTCTGCTCTCTTAGGCAAAAATAATGATGGTCTTTTGCTTGTTTCTTGCGGGGGGGCTTGTTGGAATTCTCTGTATTGTGCATTGCAGAGGGTCAGTAACGCTGGGCTGTGCTGCCGCCTCAAATGTATAGATAGCTATACATCTCCACAGTTCTTAGGGACCCTGAGGCTTGATCCAGTATGTAGAGATATCAGAGGAATGTATGACAGATAAAAATCAAGTTAAGAAGATATTATCATTACCGCTGCAACCTTCTTACACATTTCACAGCCTCTCGTAGAACAGCCCTGGAAAGGCCCTCTGAGATTTCAGCTTGCCCATTACCCCCACACCAGGAGGTAAGTATACTTAAGGCTAACCTTAAGTATGGTTAAGGGTAACCTTAAGTATGTCTGAGGCCATACTTAACCCTCTTCTAGCTAATATATCCTGTTCTTAAAGATGTCCAGTGTTTGCCTCCATAGGTCATTTATTCCAACTTTTCACCAGCCTTAATGGGAGAATATTGTCCTTAATGTTCCACCTACAGCTCAACAAAAGGGGCTAAGGCAAGATTCGAACTATCAACTTTGTTGGAACCCACTGCAGTTCTAGCCCTCTACTTCTGATATTCGTATCATGGTCATTAAAAAGAAGAAAAGAAAAAAGAAAAAAAAAAAAAAGAAGAAGAAGAAGAGAAAAAAGCAGAAGAAAAGCAGAGGGAGGCTTGGCCCAGTGGCATAAATAAGAACCCTACTCCCAGTACAGCCCCTTGCCACGATACCCTGGTGAAAGTCTCCCTGGGAATCCAGAGTTTCTCTTACTGTATTCAAATGAGTATAATGGAAAATTCACAAAACTAGTTCAGCTCTCGCTATCTAAGTGGCAGAGATGAGTTTGGGTAATTTTTTTTTATTACCATCACTACTTGATTCAGTAGTAAGCACCAGTTTTCTGTCTGATAGGGGTTTAAGGGATTTTCCTCCCTCTTTCTCCTCTGCACTGACAAGTGTTTCTCATCACTTCTCCGCCAGGAAAAGAAGCAACGAAAGGGCTCCTGGAAGACAGAAGCGCTGAACTCAAGTGTGACCTCAAGCACTGCTCTTGCAATAGAAGGGATTTCCCTTTTATGATCCTTTTCCTCCCTTCTAGATGAATCACACCTCTTACAGAATTATCTGATATTAAAAGACCTGGGAAATGATTGAGCTATTAAAGTCTGAATGTTACTATCCAGAAATATTGTAAGTCATCATCCTATGATAGAATACTACACCAGTGCTGTCTTGACAATGGGTCTTCCCTACTGTAACCTGTGAAACACTTGGTGATGGGGCCTGAACTCTCTGAGGTTTGGGTTTACTTTAGTGAGCATGGGCTCCTCCTTCCTGAACAGTCACAAGAAGTGAAATAACTGAAATATTTTAGAGATATAGAGCTGAATGGGGCCTTGAGAGATTTATTATTCTTCCCAAGTATGATAAAAAAACTGTTGATCGATGTGCATGAAACTGATTACTAAAATACCCTCCAAAGGTGGATATTCTGCAGCTTCCCCAGCCAGGGTTGTACAAACTTCACGACTTATAAGGGTGGGTTTTTTACCTTCATTCCTAATCAGAATCTTGGTAGCTGCAATTTAAAATATTTCTTATCCTCAATGGCAGGGAGAGCTTCTCCCTTCCCTCAAGAGATGCAGATATATATATATATACACATAAAAATATGTGTGTGTATATATATAGGTATGTGTATGTGTGTGTCTACACACACACTTCAAAGAAGAAAATGTTCCTTGCCCTTATATATACATATGTATATATGTTTATATTCTGTCAAATATAAACATTATATCATAAATGGTGGGATAAACTATGGGGTATAATTACAAGAAATAGGAGTCAATCAGAAAAGAGGAATGTGTATTCGTGCATTCTATAATTCTTGATGTTGTTGATGTTTTTAACGTATTCCTGTATTGCCTAGGAGATTCGGTTGACAAGACAGAACTTCATTTTGTGCTGTGCAAACTCAGATCAAATAAATTCCTGCCATCCTGCTCAGACCTGCATGATAAACATCAGCCCTAGCCACGTGCAATCAACTTTCAGTTTATCAAGGTTTAAATAGTAATTATGAATATTCAGATGTGCTCACCATCTAGAAAAAAAAACAAAAACAAACAAACAAAAAATAAGCTGTTGCCTTTTCAGGTTTTCCTGGGGCTCAGCCTCTCCCTCATAGGCTCACAGCTAACACCTGCAGAACTATTAGTCTCCTTACTCACACTTATTTTCCTTTCCTTCTTCCTGTGAGTGAAAAGCAGAAAGGGCTAATCTATTTGCTGCAGTTCCACATAAAAAAGCAGGGTATACGTCCCTAATTCCTACCTCAGTTCCTCATCCCCCCTCCAGGGTAAAACTCTCCATTGCTTCAAACACTCTCTGTAAAACTTACTGAGTGGCCGGGCTTCACGTCACGGGAGAGAAAATAAATACAAGTCTCTATATAGCTGGTTTCTAATCAGATCACTTCAGTAATCCAGGACCTCAGCCCACATAAGGGGAGAGGGGAAAATGTCCAGCAGCAGGGAATGGCAAGATGCTGAAGGAAACCTCCACTGGGTAAACCACACCAGAGGCATCCAGCCCCCTGGATCTCAGTCACCCCTCAGGCCATCAGTCCTTACATGCCAAACCTTCCTATCCAACTACTACTTTCTAAAGGAAGCAGAGATGTTAGGGGAAACAAAAGAGGAGGGGGGGAAGAAAAAAAAAAATAAAAGAAGAAGAAAAAAGAGTTGTACTCAAAAAAACCACAAGCAACAGAAAAGAAATCTCTGCAAGGAAAGGATAAAAAAAATAAAAATGGAAAGGATTATTCTTTTTCGAGCCCCATCCCTGACTCTTTTTTTGAGAGAAAGAAGGATGGCAGGCTGCGCAGAGCCAGACGCAGGCCTGTGAACCTCGGGAAGGAACGTGCTGCCACGTAACCACAGCGTGTGACTGGGGCCGTGAGCTGGAGGTGAGGTGAGGTGAGGGAGCCCGAGGCTGAACGCTTCCAAAATCCACCTGCTCTCTGAAGGAGTCATGATTCAAGGCCTGATTTCAAGGTGTGGAGCAACCCTGGCTTCTCACCCAGTGAGTGGGAGCGGTGGATGCTCAGGAATAGGCAGGAGCTCAGCTTATTGTTGCCCTGTATTTCATTCCCAGGTTGCAAGCATGCTGGGCCAGGAATTGCCCTTTTCCACCACAAATCCCATCTATAAGCCATGTTTACAGGCCTTAAGTATTTTATTCTAGTCAATGATTATTTTTTTTTTCCATTGCACAGATTTTAGGACATGGTTTAGAGGTGTGCATTAGTTTATTACAATCATTTAATTTAGTGATTCGTACAAACTGCTAGGCGTGGCCAAGAGTTTACAAGCACACTAAGATCTCCCTGACTTGATAACTCTAGTCCGAAGTCCTGCCTCTTGCCTAAAACGATCTTACCTTGAGCAGGGTTGGATTACAGCATATTAACATCTCCTTCCTAAAATACCAGCATACGGGATTGCCTATCAGTATAACCTCTAATTAAACAAATGAAGTCACTTGTGGTTACGTACAATACAAAGCCAAAACTGTGAAGCAGATGCAACATAAATGGGGAAAAAAAAAACCAAACCTCAACAACTTGCTTGTCTAGAATAACAATGGCTTCAAATAGGACGGGCTCCTTTTCCATCCCGTTGGGATGTCAGCTCTGGAGGGGTGGGCACCTACACCCTGAGACTCCTCTGCATGTGCGTGGAGTTCAGCGAGCCCCTTGTCACGCAGGTCCGGGGGGGACGAGGACATGGAAACAGCTCCTGGGGAAGTGGGAGCCTCTCGCTGCTGGTGCTACTGGTGCTCAGAGGGTGCCAGGGCACAGGCAGGGATGCAGCCAGGGGCACAGGCAAGGATGCGGCCAGGGGTGCAGCCAGGATGCAGGCAGAGGTACAGGCAGGGATGCAGTCAGGGATGCAGGCAGAGATGCAGCCAGGGATGCCAGGGGTACAGGCAGGGATGCAGGCAGGGATGC
>QJSC01000757.1:3688591-3703074 GCA_003697955.1 Calidris pygmaea | reverse complement strand
CAAGGTGAGGCTCGACAAGGCCCTGGGCAACCTGGTCTAGTTGGGGGTGTCCCTGATGACTGCGGGGAGGTCGGACTAGATGACCTTTGGAAGTCCCTTCCGGCCTGGGCAATTCTATGATTCTATGACTCTAACTCCCAGCGGTTGCCTCTACAAACCATGAGCAAGAGTTGAAAGTCAATAAATGAAAAGCCACTTGTGCTGCCGGCCCGCCGACTGACCAATGTGTTTTAACGTGGTGGTTTGTTGGTTTTTTTTTTTTGTTTTTTTTTGTTTTTTTTTTTCAAGAGAACGGGACAGCACAGGGATTTGCCGCGAGCGGCGTTGAGTAGCCAGAAGAGACAGTGTGCTGTGGCTTCGTGTAGAAACAACCTGGCCGGCAGAAGCGACGACTTGTACCCGGAGTGCCAGCGCCTCCTCGGTGGGCAGCTTCCAGCCTCGGGGGGTACCAGGGACCCCCCGGCGGAGGAACCCCCGAAGCAACGCTGCCGAGCCCCTGCCTGCGATCACTATGGCAATGCCAAGTGCAACGGCTACTGCAACGAGTGCTACCAGTTCAAACAGATCTATGGCTAGCGGAGGGGAGGAGCTGGTACAGAACCAGAAAGCCAGACCAGCTACTTCTTTCACTGAAACGGTGCTATGTCCGAAACACTTAACAGTCCTGGGAGTGGGAGGGCCCGGGGGCAGGGGGGGAAATATAAGCTGCCTGCTCGTGTTTGTGTTTATTCCCAGTCGTGGGAATCAATGTCTACTTCCTCTAAACACTGCGTACACGGACTGCTGAGAAGGGCAGGTTGCCTTCTGCACAGAGCTGTCGTTCGTTGACTAAGCTCCTACAATGCCGTATTTAATTCTTGGACTTCCCAGGAGGAAGTGTGAAGCATTTGAATCCAGAGAACTTCCTGGTTCTGCCTTTTTTTTTTTTTTTTTTTCCTCAAAACCTCCCCCTGCTCCCGGCCGAGGAGCCGCAGCTACTGTTGGAGGTGCGGGAGCTCTTTGTGTTTGCCTGCATCGGTCAGAGGTGAGTCTTCCCTGAGAGGGATCCCCCCCAGGACAGGCAGCTGATGTCTGGAGAGACTTGCTTTGGGTCCTTGCTGGTGGTCTTACAGAGCCCGTCAAGGCAGGAGGGGGCTCCCGCGGGCGTTCAGGGGGTTAACAGCGAGCGGTTCTGTGTCTGCAAGAGCCCTGGGAGAACCGCCACCAGACAGCAGGACCAGCGGGGGTCTGCTCCCTTAACCAGCATTTAGGTCCTTTCCCAAATCCCAAGGCAGCTGGAAAGACAGGCGATTAGAGAAGCAAATGGCATGAGCTTGTGCGTGGAATGAGAAAACCGAATCCTGCCGCTCCCCACTCGCGTGGAAGGAGTTGCCTCCAACAGACCAAAAAATACCCCAAAAGCCCTTTGTCTTCAGCTTCAGCTCTGAAACCAGAGCAGCTCTCTTCTCTTGCGCTGTAACTGCTGGGAATACCTGTGCTGCTGTTCGTACCCTCCCTCCCTTCCCCGTTCCTGTCACGCTCCTCTCTGTTGTTACCCTTCACGTGGTTTCTGTTGTCCTGCAAACAGCCTGGAGCTCGGTGATGGAGCGCTTTTAGGGTCAAGGTTTCACTCGTGGAGTTCCTGCATCCACTTCTCAGTCTGCCAGACTTTTCTCTAGCCACCTTGCCTTCACCGCGGCACCTGCTTCTCTCTTCTCCTTTCACACCTTGTAAGTTTTCAGCCTCTGTTTTGCTGCTATGGTTTTGGAGGTGGTACCTCTTCTTAAGCCGCTTCTGGAGTTTAAAATCTTTTTCTAGTTATTAAAAAAACAGTTTTTAAAAGGAAAAAAAAAATTTAAATAACTCATGACTTATTTCTGTTAAATTTTATATATTTTGTGAACCTTAATGTGAACATATGTTTTATTAAGATATTTATATTATTTGAAACAATGCAACTTTTGAAATTTGCACAGCCAGGATTATTTTTTTTTTTACATATATTTACTCTTGTGTTGAAATTTGCCAACTTAAATGTATAATTGAAAAACATTCTCTGATATAAAGAAATAAATTATTGAAGGATTGACTTGGCTATTTTGCATTGATGGGAGAGGGCACAGTTGAGTGTGAGACACCCACTGAAGAGAGCATTTCTTCAGGACCTCCATTCAACATGTTACCAAGTGCTCCCTGGTTCAGGTGGTGTAGCCAAGTGTTTTGAGGAGGTGATAACTTGCTGTAAGTCTCTGCATGTTCCCACCTTGTGTCATTGTCCTCTCACAAAGAGCTCTTGGTACCGTGGGAGACCCACGCAGTCAGTGTGCATGAGTTTGCTCCTGGGGGTGTGGAGTAGCTTCAGTCCCCAGAACTTTGGGTGTGGGAGAGTGAGGATGGTCAGGACCAGGCTGAAAGAGGAGCTAAGCGTAGGATGACTTGACTTCGCTTTCTTCATTCATCCACCAGCTATGCCAGGGATTCCCAACTGATGTTGCTTGAGTGCCACCTTGGGTGTTGGTGATGGTAGTATATGACCCCCACCTCTGCCCAGCCATGCGGGCAACCCAAAAGGGCATGGGCCAGCCCACCTTCCCTCATCAGGGGCAGCATGGAAGCCCCTCACCTTTTGGTCTTGGTGTCTGGGTTGCTCAATAGCTCCTGAAAAGCAAGTTGCCAACTGCTACTTGAAAAAGTACTTGGGCTGCATCAAAAAAAGTGTGGCCAGCAGGACCAAGGAGGTGATTCTGCCCCTCTCCTCTGCTCTGTTGAGGAGTACCCCACCTGGAGTACTGTGTCTAGCACTGGAGTCCTGAACACAGGAAGGACATGGACCTGTTGGAAAGGGGCCAGCGGAGGGCCACAATGGTGATGAGAGGGCTGGAGCATGTCTGCTGTGAGGACAGGCTGAGAGAGTTGGAGTTGTTCAGCCTGGAGAAGAGAAGGCTCCAGGGAGACCTTAGAGCCCCTTCCAGTCCCTCAAGGGGCTGCAGGAGAGATGGGGAGGGACTCTTCATCAGGGAGTGGAGCCATAGGACAAGGGATAACAGTTTTAAACTGAGGCTAGATTTAGGTTAAGTATTAGGAAGAAATTCTTTCCTGTGAGGGTGGTGAGGCACTAGAAGAGGTTGCCCAGAGAAGCTGTGGCTGCTCCATCCCTGGAAGGGTTCAAGGCCAGGCTGGATGGGGCGTTCCTGTGCAGTCAGGAGAGACGACCCTTTCCAGAGAGGCTGACCAGACATCTCCAGATCAGCTGCTCTCTATCCTGGCTAACCTTTTAATCCCTTCCAGTTGTTTAGGAGCACACCTCAGCACATGCATCAGTGCTGTCTGAGTTGAAACCACGTAGATGTTAAGTTCCTGAGTAGTTTTGCCACAGGTTAGCTGGTCCTTGTAATTTACTCAGCTCTCTAGCCCATGTTCTTGGATGTCTGTCCACCTTCCTCATGCCCACTGCTTTTCTTACAGTTTAGCCCAGCTCCCTCTGGACCCATGTACTCCTCCTTTCAGAATATACAACCCGGAAGTCAGCCTACTTCCCCCAGAGCCTGCTGGGCCTACCAACCTCATCTATACAACATACTCCTCTTTTTCAAAAATCTGACTCTCTCTTTATCCATACAGGGTGGGTGTCAAGAGGATGGGCCCGGTCTTTTTTCAGTGGTGCCCAGCGACAGGACAAGAGGAAATGGGCACAAGCTTGAACATAAGAAGTTCCACCTAAGCATGAGGAGGAACTTCTTTCCTTTGAGGGTGGCAGAGCCCTGGAACAGGCTGCCCAGAGAAGTGGTGGAGTCTCTGTCTCTGGAGATATTCAAAATCTGCCTGGAAACATTCCTGTGCATCCTGCTCTAGGAGGAACTGCTTTGGCAGGGGGTTGGACTAGATGATCTCCAGAGGTCCCTTCCAACCCCATGTGATTCTGTGACACCCTCCTTCCCCTTTCTTCACAACTCATGCAATTCACGTGCCCACCCGATTCATCCAGCTTCTGCACCAGGCGGACACCTCAGGGCTGGAAGAGCAGGCAGAGACCAAGAGGGATGTCTCCACCAGGAGATGGAGGCAGCCCACAGCATCCAGCCGCTGCGTACTGAAAAGGCAGAGCCTCCATTGTGACACCTTCAGTGTTGGCATGCTGCTTGACTGCACCTTCTGCGGAGAAGAAGGATTTCAGATGAAATGCCCTAGATCCCACTGATTTTTCTCTGCTGCTCTCTCATAACCCTGAAGTCACATGAGGCTTGTGGCATTCTGACACTCCTATGTAAATGTGTGCCCAGCCTGGCTCTTGTGATTTACTTGTGTGGGAACATTAAAGCTAGGAGGGCTTTTTTTTTTTTTTTTTTTTTTTTCCAAATACTTTGGTATTTCCCTAATGTCCTTCGGGGATTTTGACCCTCTGATGCTTTCTGCTCTTTGCCCAGGCACCTCGTCAAGTTCATGTATTTTTTTTTCCTTCCTCTTTTGCAAGAGAGAACTTTTATTTGGATTCTCCCTTTTTTGGTGACCACTTCTGGAAGTCTCTTTGCTGAGGTGCAGGTCTTTCATAGGCAGAGATTCTTCTCTTAGCAGAAAGGCAAAACTAACATGAAACAATTGGCTTAATGACTACTTGCATTGCCCTGAAATTCCTTAGGATACAGGGCAGGACGGTGTTGCTGCACAGGCTGTGCTTACATGTTCATTTTGTTTGTGGAAGGGATAATTTTAGATGATTACAGTAATTCCTGACTGGGAAGATGGATGATCTTACGAGGAAATGCTGAGGGACTTGGGTCTTCTTAGTCTGGAGAAGAGAAGGCTGAGGGGGGACCTCATTGCCCTCTACAACTACCTGAAAGGAGGGTGTAGAGAGGTAGGTGGTGGCCTCTTCTCCCAAGGGAATAGCAACAGGACCAGAGGAAATGGTCTGAAGTTGCATCAGGGGAGGTTTAGATTAGATATTAGGAAGAATTACTTTACTGAGAGAGTGGGCAGGCGCTGGAACAACCTGCCCAGGGAGGTGGTGGAGTCACCATCCCTGGAGGTATTTAAGAAATGTGTAGACATGGCACTTCAGGGCACGTTCTAGTGCCCAAGATTGTTGGTGTGTGTCTGTTTGTGGGTTGTGTGTGTTCTGGGCTTTTTGTTGTTGTTGGTTTTTTTTGTTTGAGGTTTTTTTGTGGTCGGACTCAATGATCTCAAAGGTCCCTTCCAACCATGAAGATTCTATGATTCTGTATTTGAGGGGACCTGTGAAGATTTTAGTAGTATCTAGATGTTGGATATAAGTGTTTTGGATATAAAATCTCTAAAAATTCATGCCGAGCGTGCCTTTGTGCACTTGGGGCTGTGCGGCCGCAGTGCCTGAAGTTAGCTTCTGCATTCGGTCTCTGCAAAATAAGTGGTTCAGCAGAATATGATGCGTGTTTTCTTCAGGGGAGAGCCACAGGGGAGCAGCGACTGCATCATTTTATCCTGCATACTTGAGTAGGACACTGTAGTGTCATACGTACAGCTCCGAAATAGAAAACCACAACACCAAGCAGTCACAATTTCAGTTTATATTAAGCACCTTAAAAACCCAGAGTTAGAAGTACAGGTGCCGTTGCATCTGAGTGCTCCGTTTCTCAGGCGCTGGCATTTAACGAGGCAAGTGTAGGGTGCTGCACCTGGGGAGGAATAACCCCCTGCACCAGGACAGGTTGGGGGCTGACCTGATGGAGAGCACCTCGGAGGAGAAAAACCTAGGAGTCCTGGTGGACAACAGGATGACCATGAGCCAGAAATGTGCCTTTGTGGCCAAGAAGGCCAATGGCATCCTGGGGGGCATCAGAAAGAGTGTGACCAGGAGGTGGAGGGAGGTCATCCTGCCCCTCTGCTCTGCCCTGGTGAGGCCCCATCTGGAGCACTGTGTCCATTTCTGGGCTCCCCAGTTCAAGAAGGACAGGGAACTGCTGGAGAGGGTACAGCAGAGGGCTACAAAAGTGATGAGGGGCCTAGAGCATCTTCCTTACAAGGAGAGGCTGAGGGACGTGGGTCTTTTTAGTCTGGAGAAGAGAAGGCTGGGGGGGGGTTTGATCAACGCCTATAAATACTTAAAGGGTGGGTGTCAGGAGGATGGGTCCAGTCTTTTTTTCAGTGGTGCCCAGTGACAGGACAAGGGGAAATGGGCATGAACTTGAACAATAAGAAGTTCCACCTAAACATGAGGAGGAACTTCTTCACTTTGAGGGTGGCAGAGCACCTGAACAGGCTGCCCAGAGAGGTGGTGGAGTCTCCTTCTCTGGAGACATTCAAAACCCTCCTGGACATGTTCCTGTGCAACCTGCTCTGGGTGGACCTGCTTTGGCAGGGGGTTGGACTAGATGATCTCCAGAGGTCCCTTCCAACCCCATGTGATTCTGTAATTCTGTGATTCTGTAACAGGCAGAGCATCAAACCTGTGGCTGATGGGAGCAGGTTCAACATGTCAACGTGAACTTGTCCAGTCATTTCTGGGCTGATGCTCTCTCTGCATTGGTGATAAATACCAATAGCATCAACCCTTGCCTGGTTCACAAGGGCCTTGCTGCATGGGAAGAAAGACAAAAATGCTTGGAAGTGGTTTAATTGAGCTGCTACTTCAACTCCCCTTTCCTTGACCATCCATGGTTATTTTGGAGAAGATGGCACTAGCTCTTACGAGGGTTATTCCTCTAGCTCTTATATTTAGTAGGACACATTCTAGCTCTTATAGGATGGCTCCTGTATGAGCATTATCACTTCTCGACCTGCAGCTGAGCCAACTCAGTCAGTTGCCCAGCCTGTCCAGTAGCCGGCCACCGCTGCCAGCTGGCCAGAGCCGTAGCTGTCCTCCCGCTGCCTCCCAGGCAGCCCAGCACCCCCTGCAAAGGGCTCTCCCACCAAACAGCTGCCGTAGGAAACTTAGTCAGCCCGGTGTGATTACATCTCCATTCGTCAAGATAAATGTCTATTGAAAAAAAGTCTTTATGTATATACATACACATACATATATATATATATTTAAAACCCCACATATTTAATGCCTGTCAAACAGAAACCTAAAATAAGAGCAGGTAATTTTGCTTGGGAGTTTTGTGATGACTTCTTTTTGCACTTATGTTAATTTTCAAAAAACCCCCTGTGTCTAATATTGAAAGACAGCCTACGGCGTGCTCTCCAGACTGCCCCCTCCTCCAGCCTCACTAAAGTGAATAATACTACATACGTAACCACTCCCCCCTCCCACCTTCCCTGATCTCTGACAGCAATGATTCTTTTTGTTATTGATTTGGCTTCCTCCCTCCATTTTTTATTTTTTTTTTTCTGGTTAAGCTCACATGCGTGGTGCTGGGCAGTAAGTCAGATTTCCCCTGGTGAATTACTGGGAAGGGGGGGAAAACTTAGGTTTTGTTCTCTGGTTATAGTTCCATGTCAAGGGATTCATATGAGCTCATACGAATGCACATCCTGAGTTAGTCCAATTCCCAGCCAGTGCTGTTTGGTGGGGTTTTTTTAAAAAAAAAGTGAGTGTTTGGTGGCGTATCACAAGAAGGGGTCAAAATCCCCTTCTCATTTACAACTTCAAGCAAAGCTAGTGAGGTGGGGTTCTGCAGCTCCCTGCGGTGGTTCGGGCTTTGAAACCAATGCTTTTCTTACTGAGTGCTCTCAGGAACGCCGCCGAGCACCGTGGGGCAGAATTTGGTCAAGGCACGAAGTATTCTATACCCCGAGACCAGCCGGGCAGAATTCCCATGTACTAACATTCCTTGGTGGAGGATGCGTTTCGTTTCCTGTTGCCTGACGTTGGTGACAGAAGAGTGACCCCCTGATAAACACCTCACTGTAAACTCTGGTAACATTTGTATTGGTGTAAACCTTTAAAAATTCGAACTGGCTTCAGCAAATTTGCTCCAGGTATGCTGTAGGGTGACTAGAGTAGGGATTTAGCCAGCTATCTTATGAAAACAGCCTCTTACTTCCTTTTACAGTTTCTGGAGTGAAAAGTTGCACCTTAAATTGCTTCTGCTGCACTCCTCAAGCCACCAAGGCATGTCTATCTAAGCAGATCTCGTTTTTAAGGCCTCACTTAAATATATGCCCATCTTGCACTGCTTGGTGGTTACAATGTTGGGAATTAGATGTTTTAGCCTTTGCTCTAGTCCCTAACGCACAACAGCTTAATAGGGAAGAAAAGTCACCAAGCTTATATTTCACCGTGATAGGTTATAGCTTCTTTAGCCTGGAACTTATTACCTGCAATGAGGACAAGACTTAATCTCTACTGGAGGGAAGAGATCATGCTATTTTTTATTTACGTGTTATTAACGCACAGTCTAAGAGAAAAGCATGATGTTGCGTGGCTCTTTCACAATCATGTGCATGTCTAGACCAGCCTACATTTGCCTGAAAGAAAAAGAAAAGTCATAATTTCCAGAGACTTTTTTTTTTTAAAAAAAAAGGGAAGTTTGGGTGGTGGTGATAGAGCAAAGAATGATGACCCCTGGCAGAGCTGTTCCCTTTGAAGGCCGGCGCCAGGTCAGGCGCTTGGAGGCAGGAAAGCCTCCGATGCTCCTGTGCATTTGAGTCATATCAGTAGTGTGCACCATTAAAGTTCAAAATGCATTACTCAGACCAGATGTGTAGCTCAGGCCCAGCCAAACCTGAGTCTACGTGAATGTCAAATTTAACATATTCATCACCAGAATTTTCTTCCCCTCACTTTTTCTTTTGGGTGCTCCGCAGAGAAGACCTATTAAGGCAGGGTTTCATATCTATGGAGGTTTCGTTATTTAATTAACTGACTTTCAGTTCAGACAGTTTGCTGTTACCTCAGCCCTTTAAGCTTTGCTCATATTCCCTGCAATGGGGCTACATCAGGTTTCCACTCTGGGCTCCACTGTGCACTCAGTCCTCCTCAGAGTGCTAAGATTTTTTTCCAAGGATTTGAGTTTTTCATGTGTCTGCACGCTCTAAGTTGACTACAACCACAATCTCATCTAGCATGTTGACTTACCTCACTGTCATGCTTCCGTTCTCTGATCCAGGCTCTCTCTCCTCTCCCAGAAGAGAAACCTGCCAATACCTTTTACCAAGGACAAGTTGGTCTTTAACGTGCCAAGCTTTGCTGCACTTTCCACTGGACAACTATATCTTCACTAACTTCCCAAGGTACTCGTGGTTCCATTTTCATAGAATCATAGAATGGTTAGAGTTGGAAGGGACCTTAAAGATCACTGAATTCCACCTCCCACCAGACCAGGTTGCTCAAAGCCCCATCCAGCCTGGCCTTGAACCCCTCCAGGGATGGGGCAGCCACAGCTTCTCTGAGCAACCTCTTCCAGTGTCTCACCACCCTCACAGGAAAGAATGTCTTCCTAACATCTATTCTAAATCTCCCCTCTTTCAGTTTAAAACCGTTCCCCCTTGTTCTATGGCTCCACTCCCTGATGAAGAGTCCCTCCCCAGCTTTCTTGGAGCCCCTTTAGGGGCTAGAAGGGGCTCTAAGGTCTCCCCGGAGCCTTCTCTTCTCCAGGCTGAACAACCCCAATTCTCTCAGGCTGTCCTCGTAGAAGAGGTGCTCCAGCCCTCTCATCACCATTGTGGACCTCAGCTGGACCCGTTCCAACAGGTCCGTGTCCTTCCTGTGCTGAGCACTCCAGAGCTGGACACAGTACTCCAGGTGGGGTGTCACCAGAGCAGAGTAGAAGGGCAGAATCACGTCCCTCAACCTCCTGTTTGCACCACCACAAGTCTTCTGCCTCACTCTTCCCCCACCCTCAAGCCGGCTGCCGGGTCGGGCACATTCCTCCGCTCCCGGAGGCTTTGGAGAAGGCGAGGGTCACTAGCACGGCTTGCTGAAATTTTCCAGTGCCTATTGCTTCTCCTTTATGCTTGCCTTCTTCAGATGGCTTCAGCTGTAGAAATCCAGAAGTCTGACCGCGCTCTGCAAAGGGCTGACCCTCCGAATTTCACAGTATTTACTCTTGTGAGTTAACAACGCTTCCGATTTGGAAATAACCTTGAATTAAGCTCTCATCAAAGTCTAGCAGGAAATACAGCAGTCATGGGTAGGTTTCTATCTCTTTTTTTTTTTTTTTTCTTCTCTGCAATGAAGGTTCAGCCCGTAATAACAACATCTGCAGTATAGCTGCTGAAGCTGTGTTTGTGCCTAACCTCTTTTTATTAACATCGTCCTTCTGTTATGTTTCAGGGTGTAACTAAATATTTTCAGTTCTAGGGAATGTGTAGCTAGATCATATCAAGCGTGACTTATTTTTGCCCAGTTAGAAAGCAATAAGCCATTTAAAAATACTTGCTAATGTATAAAAGATTGCATAAATCTCTGGTTTAATACTGCAACGGTGAAAATATCATCAGCAGATACAACTAACCCAGCAAAGCCCATAATGAATGGAAATTAATCACAGGACATCACAGAGGTCAGCAAAACCAGAAGATGATAACTTTATAGGCAAGTATAATATAGGAGCCAGCAAGTGTTTAATCTGTAAACTCTCTTGTTTTGATCTGGGTGAAGCAGAGACAAGTAGACACAAGAAAAAGTACAAACAAGTTCTTTATTCTGAAACTGCATTGGAGCCCTCTAAAGATAGCATCAAGGACTGCCTGGAAATCCCCTGGATCCGTTTTGTAATTTTTTCCGGTGAATCTCAGGATAGCAAATAGGAGAGGGGAGGGTAAGTGGATGACCACAGCTGGTGTAGGCTGCTTTTGGTATTCTGCTTCTGCGGCGGCAGACACCCGAGGTGGAACTCGTCCCTGTTGCCTTCCCCTCCCTTGACTACCAGGTGCGTCCAGATGACTAGTCCAGGCGTCGATGTTTACTCTGCAAAGGCGACACGCTCCATGAGATGAATCTCACAGCCCATTTCTAAGGTGACGTTTCCTCCTGGAGAGAGTTGGAAAACCAGGGCAATACGCAGATTGCCTTTTACTTCATACCTTCCGGACTGATCAGTCTGATGCTGAGCAAACTACAGAGGCACCCAAAACTTAGGGTGACTAGCCCCTGCTGAAATCTCTGGATGCTAGGCATTTAAATGCCTTGCATGTCTGGGGTAATTAAGCTCTCACTTTTTCCATTTATATATTTGTTCTGCATGAAACTGGAGAAATTAACACTCACCTAACTCTCCTTGGTAGTTACGGGATTAAATTCGTTGACGATTGCAGTATGCACTGACATCCTCAGGTGAAAAGTCTGATACGTAAATAACAATGCTTAATATTTCTATCTGCATTGAGGACGTATTCACTCCCCACTAACAATACTTCCGAATCAACCGAGTCTCCTACATCGTTTTTCTGAAGTCACTTTGTCTTGTTTTCTTTCAGAAGGAATTCAGAGGAATCAAAATGAAACTTGCCCAAAAGGGAGCGTGTGGAACCAGATGCACGTCCCTGCACCAAACAACAGCTGAATACTAAGCCCATTTCACTACCATTTCCTTGGTTATTTTGGCAGTGTTCTAGAAATGTATTTGAATTCTCGAATAATTCCCAGTTCAGGCTCAATATGTTCCCGGTGTAGAAGAGCAGAGCAGATGCATTTATATCAGGGTAGAGCTGTTTGGAATAAGTGTTAATGGCAAGAAACTTGGCACTGTTGCCAAAGACAATATATCCTCCACTGGCATTAATAATGCATTCAGGAAAACGGGGTTTTCCTTTGTAGTCAATGGAATTGCCTTAAAGAACTACCCGGCTCCGTCATCGGTTTCTCTTTCTAACAAAGCAAAAGGTCTGAAACGTTGTCAAACGACAACGGGCTGTGGTTCTCTGTACACTGCTTGCTGCTGGCTGCAGATCAGTATGTTTAGCATCTTTGAATGATAATACAGTTGAGACGTTCCAGGGAATTTGTATCTGGCTTACACAATGATTAATGTTATAAATTAGGGGAAATAGGTGACCCACTTTTTTACTCTGAGGTTTTCAAGGTTATCAAGGGAGATGAGAATAAACCACTGTGGCATGAACAAGGAAGTTAAGTGAGAAGTTCATCGAGCTGGCTTTTATCTATTTCTGCAGTGACTTATTGCCATAATCAAGGGATAAACGCCCTCTTTGTGGTGGAAAAATATTCATAATAAAGATAAAGTTGTCATCTCAGTGAGACCTGGGAAGTACCGGTAAAAAAAATCTTAGAATTACTAGCATGGAAAAAAATCCCAGCAATGAGAAATACAGGGGGAAGAATCACTTCTTCTCCTACATTGCTTATACATCCATCAATTGCATCATTCCCTTTTACCCCGGTAATGAACCATGAACTCACATCGATCTATTTGCCCACTGTGCCCCCTACGGTCTTTGTTGTTCTCTGGATATAATACCCCACCTTGTATTTGCCTGTATTAAAGTGCATTTGTTTCAGTGGGTCTAGTTTGCTAATCCGTCTATTTTACACTGTCCAACTCCTCCGTTTTTGCTGTTTTCCCACTCTTCCTGTCATATTTGGGTTTTATCAGTAGTGACTTAATATTTTCTTCCTGGCCACAGATGCAAATGCGGGATGAGATCAATCTGGCACCGATCTCTGCAGAAAATAGCTAGAGAAGTAATGTGCTGAAGATTTCTTATTGCCAACCTATTAGTAATTCTGCCAGGGCGTCAGTTCTCAGTTAAATGGGTTTTTTGCCAGCAAGAGTTGCTAGATTTTTCTGTCAAAACATTGTACAATACCGAAACAAATACCTCACAAATGTCTACGTAATTGCTTTTATCATCCAGGCTAATAATTGACATCAGCAAAGCATGGAATCAGGTTTATTTAAGAAGCTTTTTCTCTAATAATTAACATAGGATGACACTGGTTGTTATCCTTCTTCTTCAAGTAACTGTTGTAGGGTTTGTGGGTGTAAGTTGCATTCAGGAAGAAGTGATACTATTTACTTGTATCACATAAGGACAATATTTCCATTACATTAATATTTAAGGGTAATGTTAGATACAGAACCAGGATGTTTACTGAACACTTTTTCCCTCTATGTTTAGAATTTTATTATCTCCAGAGGAGGTATTTACTACCGCCGAGATTAATTTGATGATAAAAAAAAATTCTTTATTGCCTTTAGATTTGCCAACCTCAGATTTTTCCCTTGATGAGAGTGCAGCTTGGACTTGGGAAGATGTCCAAATGTTTCTAAATTCATCCTTCTACAACTGTTAGTGTTCTGTTTAGATAAAATCGAATGCCTTTGAAAAGATTTAATCATTTTATGCTGCCCATTGCCTGTTAGTTCTGAACTAACTTTTGACTTGAGGCAAAAAATGTCCTGGGGAGATATCCTACAGTATAAAGGCTCTCCATTAACCTTTAGTAACCCCTGTGTGCCCATCTAATGCACATGAAAAATAAGCAAAGTCAAATCCATGATAAAGTTTCCCAACAGGTACCATCTTTTACCTGCCATCCATTCAAAACACGTAAACCACCCTATCTTCTGGCCTCTGGTGATAGACTTTGGGGAGTTTCAATCCCTGTACGTGGGAGAGAAGCGTTCATGCTGTAAACAAGTCAGATGTCAAAAGAACAAATGGATGACACACACAGGGTGCTGGGTTAGAGTTCAACTGTCAGGTTTTGGCATTATGTGGCAAGGCAAAAAGTTCCCTACTCCTACGTGTCTGCACCATCCACCCAGCTCCACTGCCGTGCTCTGGCTGCTGAGCTGCCCCAGCCCAGCCGAGGAGAGGACCCTTTGATCCCTCGGTCTGGAAAATGTGATCTTCTTTATGTTTAGTTCTACTCAATTGCTGTGTTGTACCAGAGCTAAACAAACTGCAAATATTCTTTTTTTTTTTTTTTTTAAATATGTTTTCCTGTATTAAATAAAGAGAAAACAAGGTGCTATTAGTTTCCTCCATCACATCACTGAAAACTTGTTGCCCAGAGAAGCTGTGGCTGCCCCATCCCTGGAGGGGTTCAAGGCCAGGCTGGATGGGGCTTGGAGCAACCTGGTCTGGTGGGAGGTGTCCCTGCCCAGGGCAGGGGGTTGGAACTCAGTGATCTTTAATGTCCCTTCCAACCCAAACCATTCTATGGTTCTACAATTTCCCTATCTCTCTCAGCTCCAAGAACTCCAGATTGCAGCTTGCAGGGCTGAAGACACCTCAGGATCATTTTTCTCCAGCACATTCAGGCCTGATAAGTTCTGAAGAGGAATTTTTCTCTTGGGAGGCTTTATCCGGGGAGAGTCTAAATGGCACTTTTACAAGCTCATTTGCAAAGAGGGGGTTTCCCATTTGTGACTACAGAAGATTACCATGTTGACTCTTTAAAAAGAGTTAATTACCAAGAAAAGATTCAGATTAGATATCAGGAAGAAATTTTTTACTATGAGGGTGGTGAGACACTGGAACAGGTTGCCCAGGGAGGTTGTGGATGCCCCATCCCTGGAAGTGTTCAAGGCCAGGCTGGATGGGGCCTTGAGCAACCTGATCTAGTGGGAGGTGTCCCTGCCCATGGCAGGGGGGTTGGAACTAGATGATCTTTG
>QJSC01000757.1:3677197-3688491 GCA_003697955.1 Calidris pygmaea | reverse complement strand
AGAATGGCACCAGCTGACTGTCAGGTGCAGGCTGGTGGGTGCAGTCTGGGTGAAGAAGCCAGGGGTTCACACCAGTGTCCGGGTGCTCGGGCTGTTTGGTCGTGTTTGGAGAATGGCAGCACTCTGGCAGAACTTCCACTTCTTTCCTCCTCTCCGTGTATTTTGTGTGCCAGAAAACACCAGCACTGCCCCTTTACCCTGAGGACCCCACGTTTGTAAACTGAGGCAGTTCCCACCAGGGCACTCAGGCAGGTCAGAGCATCCATCCCTGCCCAGAAATACCCTGGGCGGTCCTGGGATGCAGGAGCTGGAGTGCTCCCCTGGGGCTCTCCAGCATGACCAAGGCAATGTGGAAAGCTGGGGAAATCAGCTTATTAAAGCTGGTCTTCACTCCAAGCTCAATGCAGCCTCCATCAGTTCCCCCCCCTCGCCACACAAAATACGGGTCTTTAGGATGTGTGGCAAAACCCCGTGTGCGGTGAAGCCTGTGCTGGGTGTGGGTTTCTAACCACTGGCACCACCCCAGTCACCCACAGGACTTTTTTTTTCTTTTTCTTTTTCTTTTTTTTTTCTTTTCTTTTCTTTTTTTTTTTTTTTTTTTTTTTTTTTTTTTCTGATGAAATTCTGGTTCATCCATCTCAGCTTTTCTCAGAATGGTTCTCTAGGGAGCTGGAGGCCCCAGTGTGGATGGGCACGTCAGTACCACACCAGTCGCTGGGGACAGCCCGATGGGCAGAACTGTGCTCAGCCTCCCTCACGGCAAATGAACCGGGGTATCTAAGTACTCTAAATAAATACTTCCCAGCTTTGAAATCTCAAGGGAACCGTAATTACAGATTTAAGAGGAAAAATCTCATGTAACCAATTTTTCCTGAAAAATTGTGATGAGGAAAGAGAAGAAAGAGAAAGCAAACAGTTTTATTGGTTTGGTTTTGGGTTTGGTTTTTTTTTTTTAACACTGCACCTTAGAATTGTAAAATTACCTATGTCAATGCAACATAAGCTTTTTGCAATATCATTGTACATAATGCCAAAACCTTAACATGAAGTCGTTACCTGACACAATACAATATTACTGAAAGGCTGGATGAAAAGGACAGGGTATATTTACAGTCTGCCTTGTTTTCCTTCGTAACTAACCTAAGTTACTTAACCAAAGAAACTGGTGAGAGGAAAATGAGTTCTTGCCTACAACATTATTTATCTTGTCGCCCGAACTAAGTTTATCATGTAAAGATAATAACTGCAATTAAAAAGCCATCACCTCGCTGAATAACAGTGAGAAACAGGAAAAGATAAGTCACACCACACCCAGAAACTTCTCTTGCACGGTCACAGAATAACCTGAGTTTCCTAAACAAATGACAGGTGATTTTTTCCAACCTTCAAATATGCGTTTTTTGTCCTCCTACTTCTAGCCTAATCAAAGACCACATGTGAAAACCTTAAAACACAAAAAAAACCAAAATCACCCTTAAATACTCACCCAGACTGGATGAGAGTGTCCTCTGTGCCCACCAGCAGCGCAGTATATGGGCTCATCTCAGCAGAGGGTCTCCCCCCGTCCCACCTCCTCCACCCCTCCAGGCAGACAGTGGTGGGTGGGATGCTGCACCCCCCGGCCACCCAGCAGCTCCTCTACCTCTTCTGCTTAGGCCATCTCCAGCTCCTACTATCCAGGGGAATATGAGCACAAAAGCATATTTGGTTTCATCTGATCAATACCTACTTGAGAGTAATGAGGGATTACTTCAACAGCTGTCCCCTACTTTTCCCCCGGGTATTAATTACGCACACTCCTCCCCACCCCTCATCAGTGAGACACGGGGGGAAGCCAGCCACTGGTGATAGCTTATCTGCACAGATTTCATGTGGCTTGTCATCAGAAGACAGGGTTTGGGAGATCATGCAGCTATTTTGCTAAACAAAGTGGTCTATTCTGACTTCTGTTACTTAATTTTTTTTTTTTTTTTTTTGATTGAAGTATCAGGTTTCCACAGATAGGTGTTTTAAAAACAAATTCTGCCAACTTTTAGATGGTATCTCTCCTCCCCAAAACCTCACTACTGTAAAATCTAAGTTGGAAGTTTACCATGATTCATGCAACCTCTTCCTTTCCCATGTGAAAATAGTTTTTGTTCCTCAGAAACTTTGTCTAGGTGCTTTTCACACACGTCTATGTACCTTAGGTGAAAATGGTTGTACATAAGTCTCAGGTTTTCTTCATTTGAGTTCAGAATGAGTTGTTTTAGGCACAGCTCTTATCTCCAGCTGCGTGTCTCCAAGCAACATGAAAATATTGTCGTATTTTTCCAAAAGGTCTCAGGTGCTTCCACCCGTTTGAAAAGTGATTGCTGCTAGAAGATGTCGGATGGGAAGTGGCCCGTGGGCTAGAGCAGCACATTGTGCACACTCATCTGATGTTTTCCAACAACGCTTTCAGTTTCCACAATTCCGCTGTCTTCCAAGGGCTGGTGGATCTCCACAGCTTCCCTGCATGCATGGTTTCCCACCTGTTTTGGTGTCCCCACATCTCCACTTCTGTGCTCTCCAATTCCAGAGGCTCATTGCTGCCTGCCTGGGACGGGACAGGGCTGGAGGACCACGAGCCAGCCAGGGCATGGGGGCAGCACCCATGGTTGGCACAGCCACCCTCGTGCAGTGAGAGTGCTGAAAAACGTTTCCTTGTGGGTAGATTCTCCATCCCAGTTCCTATTTTAGCCATTTTTTGCCTTCCCCTTGCTCATCACAGCCTCCTCCTGCCTTCATGGCCAGTTGCATTTCATCTTTCCCACTGCAAACGAGCACAACGTTCCCTGACCAGCAACCATCCAGCTCTGTCCCAGATGCCTGGCTTTCCACCGTACAATCTTGCTGGCCCACCCCAGGCACCACAGCCACCCCGTGAAGCCCAGGAGACTTGACGGTGGCCGCCTGTCTCTGCTGCCCTCTCAATGCTTCTCTGCCTCTTTAAGGAGGTACCGCATGAAGAGGGAAGAAGTGTTTGGGTGGTTTTTTTTTTTTCCTAGGAGGTTATTTAAGGCTGCCTGTTGCATAATTAAGCAATGTTTCCACCAAATGATTAGCAGCCTGCCCAGCTGGGAGTATCTTTTATTCGTCCCGCCGCGCTTGGGAGCACACCCAGGCTTTGGGCTTTGTGCAGAGATATTATTTGCTCCTTTTCGCTGGGGTGCTTTTCAGTGGAAAGGGATGAAAACATCTTCATCTTCTGGAGATCTTGTTGGAGAACCCGATGTGGGTGTAGAACCTCACCTGGCCTCTTGCCAGGGCTGCAGCAGCCCTGCCACAAGACGAGGTTTTCATTTCTAACCATAACGAAAGCACAGGACAGTGCAACCTAATGGGCAACGAAAGAAAAAAACCATGTTCTCTAGGCTTCAAGAGCTGCTCTGCTGAGGTGATCAAGGCTAAAAATGGCACAAGAGCTCAGGAGAATTGTTCCCTGAAGAACCACTTCCTCCCATCAAACCGTGGTGTGCTTTTTTTCTTTTTTTTTTTTCTTTTTTTGGCTTGAGAAGTCACACAGCTACTATTTGTAAATATTTCCTCCCTCTTCAGTAATTTTTTCTGTGTCCCCTCCATTTTATAAAAGGGAATCCAGAGGCCTTCTGGTCTTCCCAGTGCCTGCAGAAGGTAGAGAAAAACACCGCAATCTTCAGTCGCTGACAGTCATGCATTATAGGGTCTAATAAAATGTTCAAATACCACAAGATTATGGCTAGATATAGCCATGTGGGGTGTAGCTCACTCTTCAGAGCTTCATAAGAAATTTGATTCATGTTTCCTTCTAAGAGCAAAAAAGAGGGATGATGCACTTTAGGTGAATCAAGTAAACAACCCTTCCTTGCCTGAGCACTTTATGGACCTTATTACCCTCAGCTTGAAGGAGGCAGACAGTCAGTGACAGCTTTGCCAGTGACCGGTGCCGCTTGGAGGTTCTCAGGTTCAAACCCATCATGCTGAGGGCTGTGTTACCAGCACAGCAGAGAAAGGCCTGTCTACCTAAGCATGTTCATTCATTGATTAAAACTGCAAAAGCAGAAGATCAGAGAAGAAATTCTCTTCTTCGTGAACTTCATGCAAATTTCAGTTCTGAGACTGAAAGTGACCCGAACAGCCATTAATATTCTTACTGTCCCAAGGGGCACCACCAGCCTGGCAAGATGCTGCTCGTCAACAACACGCTTCAGTTCTCCCATAAAGAAGGCTCTAGAAAACCCCACTGCTACACCTCCCTACCTGTGTTTTTACCACTTGACATCTTTTTCCTGAGGAAGCTGCCACCTCCACCTCCTTAAAGAAGACCAGACAGAACTTTGCCCGTGGCTTGAAGTCCTCCATTGCCATCCCAAATCTGAGAGAGAGAAGTACGCCCGTGCCCGGGTTAACACCACAAGCTTCCCAACAAAGCTTCCTAGCAGCTTCAAAACTTTTCTTACATCTTGATTGTCAGTGGAACAATCCCATAGCAAAGATAGAAAACACTTGAAACTAAAAATATACAGCAGCCAGGGGTATTGTGTGTGGTTGAATAAGGGGAAGTACTTGACCTCGTGGTGCCCTGGGTTCCAGATGAGCAGCCCTGAGCCTTTTGAATCAGTATCTGATAGCTTGCTTTTTCGTCAGTGTTCATCCTTGCTGTTATGTGTCACATCTTCAACTAAATAATAAGAATGACTTCATTTAAGCGTTTGGTGATGGGCATTCATGACAGCTGCTGAAGGTACGCAGAACGAACAACATGTATCCGCAAGGAGCACGTGGGTACATGGAAGCACATTGAACATGCACCACTTTCAGCCACGTACAGAAAGGAGGAGAAGGTGAACAAAGTATTCATTGCATGAAGAGAGGGACCAAGAGCATTGGAGTTCAATTTCCACTAGCTAGCATTTAGATGAATCCTTTCCAGAGGCCTGTCTGTGAATGAGATAATTATGTAGGTTTGGAGGGGTTCAAGGCAGTTCTTGAGTCTCCCACAATTTTCCTATGTAACCGAGGCAAATAGTTTAACCTATCAATGTTTCAGTTGTTGGGGGTTTTTAATAGCATTCCTAGTAACGCTGCTCTGCACAACATTTTCACACTAGATCACCCTACTGTGAGGGTGGTGAGAGACTGGAACAGGTTGCTGAGAGAAGCTGTAGATGCCCCATCCCATTCAAAACCAGGCTGGATGGGGTTTTGAGCAACCTGGTCTAGTGGGACTTTAGACCAGGACCAGAGGAAATGGTCTAAAGTTGCGGCAGGGGAGGTTTAGATTAGATATTAGGAAGAATTACTTTACTGAGAGAGTGGTTAGGCACTGGGACAGCCTGCCCAGGGAGGTGGTGGAGTCACCATCCCTGGAGGTATTTAAGAAACATGTAGACATGACACTTCAGGGCATGCTCTAGTGCCCAAGATTATTGGTTTGTGGGTGGGTGTGATGTGGTGGGGTGTTGTGTGTGGTGTTGGTTTGTTTGTTTGTTTTTGTTTGTTTGTTTTTGGTTTTGTTTTGTTTTTTGTTTTTTTGTTTTTTTTGTGGTTGGACTCGATGGTCTCAGAGGTCCTTTCCAACCATGATGATTCTGTATGTCCCTGCCCATGGCAGGGGGTTGGAACTGGATGGTCTTTAAGGTCCCTTCCAACCCAAACCATTCTATGACTCTATAATCGAGTATATTCTATAAAAACGTATGCTATATGTGCATACCTAATCCTGCCTCCTAGGACTGGTGCAGCAAACAGACACCATCATCTCTTGAAGGTACGATGTTTCCGTAAGAGAAGATGATGGTCATAGCCCGTAAGCTCTAAAGAGAGGTTCAAAATCACAACTCACTTTCTTTTTGGCATCATCACGAGCGGTTTCATCAAGGACTGACTAAACAGGGATACAAGATTAGCTTGACAGTCTGTTACGAAATCCCTCATTTCCCCATTTTAGAAAGCTGCAACCATGTATTTTCTCCACATTTGCATAAGCCCTGGTCCTGTTATTAGAGACAACAGACAGAACTCCGAAGACTTACTGGCAATCGACACAAGTGGACAAAAAGTTAATAAATAGATCACCACTCAGCATAAGAAAAGTCTCTCGAGTACACTTGTGTAACTGCTTATTTGCATCATCTGAAATTTATACTGATTTCTAGTGCCATGAGATTAATTAAAAATTAAAAAAAATTCAGCCTCAACTAAATCTCATCTCAGACACTCTCAGGTGACCCCAGTTTGAATACAGTGGCTAATAATCTAAATTAAAATCTCACTGCTGGAGCAGTGAAAAGGTGTAGAAAAAAACACCTATACTCTTCCCCAGGGAATTCGCTACAAGATTTTGAAGGCAATCGTCATGGTCAACAAGAAATATCAATCCTTCTTTGTGGGCCAGTTTCAGCTACTGTTTCAGTAGCTATTGACCAACCTGCTTGCCATTCTCCATCACTATTTCTTCTCAGTCCCTGGCAGCACATAACAGAGTCCCCACGAGTGACAGTAACGAGAAACCCAGCCTGGTTGGGCAGAGAACTTCCAGTGCTTTATTGAGTGCTTATATTTCACTGTTTTATGTCAAGAAAGAGGAATTTATTTAAAATATTTTATCAGATATGGATACAGAAGCCAAGATTTCCTATCGCTGGGCACTCATCATAGTGGTTGGCAACTGGGATGCTGCGTCACTTCAGATCAGGAAGAATTGCCTTGAACTTCTGCTCATCTCTTCAGCTGAGCCCACAATGTTCACATTTTAAATGTACAAGAAACTGTTAAAACCTTTCTATTTTTAAAAATTACTCTTCTCTTTCTAATCTATGTAGAAACAAAAAAAAGCTGCTTTGCAGGGGTGAAAAAAATTCATTAAAACAAGTAATTTAATTGCCTGGCCAAGAATGAGATAGCTTCGTGAGAGGAACCGTAGGTGGAAAAAACTTGCCGTTCTGGAGACAGTGACCAATTTTCCTCTCGTTTGTATGTGAGGCCAGTTTTCCACATTCTGCCTGTGAAATCAGCCTGGATATCGTAATGATTATAAAAAGCAGGTGGTCAGGAAGAAAATACGTTATACAGGTTAGTCACATCCAAAGCGGCTGAAAAAAAACCTGAGAGAACGCTTCTGTATTAAAAAAGCAGCAGTGCTATCAAAGCAGTATTTCACAATATCACATCAGTTCTGCCAAAATACTGTTTGAGAGGAAATGAGAAATTCCTGACACAATCAGGTGATCTGCTTAAATGTCTCAATGAAGCAAAAAAGAAGACTGAAACTACAGGTTTTTGTTCAAGTGAAATTCTTGTGCAACTCCAAGTTAGACTAATCACAGGTCTAGATTTTTTTTTGCTGAACTGTTATCACTGGTCTAACGTTCTCTGGTGACAAGTTCAACGCTCATATTTCAAAAATTTCAAAATCCTTTGCAAAAGAAAATCCGGACTCTTTTCAGTGGTTTCCAGCGATAGGACGAGGGGCAACGGGCACACGGTGGAACATGGGAAGTTCCACTCAAAAATGAGGAAGAACTTCTTTCTGGTGAGGGTGACAGAGCCCTGGGACAGGCTGCCCAGGAAGGGTGTGGAGTCCCCTTTTCTGGAGATTTTCAAGACCTGCCTGGATGCAGCCCTGAGTGATGTGCTCTGGGGCAATCCTGCTTAGCAGGGGAGCTGGACTAGATGATCTCTAGAGGTCCCTTCCAACTCTGTTGAACCTGTGAATCTGTGAATCGTCAGCCCTTTTTCATGATTTTCGATTTGCTTTCTTACAGATTTTTTAGCACAACATTTTTATTTCTAAATGGTAAAAGAAACAAAACAATGTTTAATAAACAATGTCTCTTACTCCATGAGTGTTATGTTTCCTTTATGGGTAGGACCAACATTTTCAAATACGGCAAACTAAAACTGACCACCTATGACCACCTCTGCAAATGCAAAATTAGCATTTATTTCCCTCAAGGAAGATGAGTGCATTCATGTAAAAAGGGTTAAAGTGGTTGTTATGGGGCACGGAATTCCACACTGGCTAAGACATGGGCACCTCTGCTTTCACACACCCCTGAGAGTTATCAGGAGCTGGAAAAGCACTTTAAATAGAGGAGTACATGCTGCAGTCAAGCAGCATATTGGGGTTTTTACCTTCACCCCTTTGTCCAGGGCCATTCTGCCTTGACTGTGTTACAGCTGAATGGGACTGTTGTAATGGGATGGGTTGATGTAGTGCTGGGAGATATGGTTTAGTGATGGTGTTGCTTTTTGTTTGTTGTGTGGGTGTCTATTTTTGTCAAAGTTAGGTTGACGGTTGGACAAGATGATCTTTAAGGTCCCTTCCAACCTAGAAGATTCTGTGATTCTGTAATTTATGACCTTGCCTGGGAGGTGTGATCCCTTCCTGATGGTCATCTCCTCTGCCCTGTGGTGCTGTGCCCCAAGCTGTGCTTGTGGTGGGCTGACAGCAGTGCGGACATGCTGCCGAGCCATTGAGAACCACTGAAATAACTCCCCTGTAGGTAACACACCTATGTAGTCGGCACACAATTCCATTTTCATTGGTCTGAACTTTCTGTCTGCTTGGTCCACTCAAATCATTGCATCACTTAAAGTTTCATCGCAGATGTTTCAGGTTTATTAAAGTGCAAATTTAGATGCCATCTAGATACCCAGGGCCTGAAAGGACTGTCACAGTATAATTAACATTCAAAAGCACTTAAAAGGCTTGCTAACTATGGATGACAAAACTGGATTCACGTTTTACTTTCTAGGTTGCAGTGACCAGAGATCTCATTTCAGACTTTCACCATAAGCCTAACAGACCACAGCAATAGCATTCCTAGTAACGCTGCTCTGCACAACATCTTCATGTACTAGATCACCCTACTGTGAGGGTGGTGAGACACTGGAACAAGTTGCCCAGAGAAGCTGTGGCTGCCCCATCCCTGGAGGGGTTCAAGGCCAGGCTGGATGGGGCTTTGAGCAACCTGGTCTGGTGGGAGGTGTCCCTGCCCATGGCAGGGGGGTTGGAACTGGATGATCTCTAAGGTCCCTTCCAACCCAAACCATTCTACGATTCTATGAAGGAGTGAGCAGCTGGGTGGGCATTTGGTTGTTAGCCAAGATTAAACCACTACAGTTCTGTTTTGGCACCTGTGGACTTCTCCTTTTTGGGAAAGGGGCAGAGACGTGCTACTTTTGCCTTACCCTTCCTCTGCCACCCAAAAGGATGGCTGGCACAGCCATAGACTGACCAGTACTCCATATCTGGGACTTCTAGCAACATCGCAAACTGACGCAGGACCACCTCCTCATAGACCCAGCCTCTGGGTCTAGCACTAGACGACAACTCAGGACCTGCATGCTCAGGCTCAGTACTGACCAAGCTGTCCTGTTCCTGACTGGTTTCATGAGAAGCTACTGCACAAATCACGTTGCACTGTACCCTACAGCCCTCCTCATCTGGGGTATCCCAACTACCAATACACAGAATAAACAAAATGGCTTATGTAGCCAATAATCTTGTCAGGGTGGGTTGTCCTTCCTCTTTGACCTGTCCATGTAAATTCGTCCATGAAAGGACTGATTGAGTTTATAAAAATAACAACACAACTTTAGTATGGATTGTAGTAGACTAAGACTAGCCTTTTGTTGCTGAATACAGCCATCTAGTGGTTAATTCTTGTTCATTCAGTTTTCAAAAGGACGGTGCTGACAGGAGAGACCAAGAGAAAGAGGGTGCCCAAGCAAGAAAATGCCCCTCCTCTTGCAGACCACATAAGAGTTCTTCTTGAAGCGGCCACTTGGCCATCTCAACTTGTGGCTACGGGTAGACTTTCTACAAAGGAGCCACCGTAAAGTCTGGGCACTGAATGCCTACCAACACCAGGTGGGTAATTCCTGACAGCAGCCAGCGGGGTCACAGCCCACAGCTCCTCCAGGGACAAGGACCAGCTGGGGTGGGCTTGCTGGATTTTCATTGATCAAGCCTTCCCACGCAGCCAGACTGTGGCACCTTCTTCCTCCTGGACAGAGGTCGCCGATCTGCCTGTCCCCATCTGGGGAAGACCCAGCTTTAAATCCAAGGTACTTCTTGGGAGCCTGTCCCAGGTTTCATATGAGTTTTTTTAGCTTTGTGGCATGTGAAGGCAGTTTCCAAGCTGTGTGAGGCAAGAAGGTGGCCTAAGCCACGGCCGGGCTGCTGCTAATTCCTTCTCTTAGGAAGAGTGTGAAGCTGGGCTTGCTGACAGTCACTCAAGAGCACCGGGGGATGCCATGGAGGACTGCTCCACCTGCATGGGATCTCCTTCTCCACCGGGCACATTGGGGGTGACTGCTGCCAGGCCAGGACAGTGACCAGCCACCCCAGCTACCACATGGCTCAGCAACAGGACTTTCCTGGCCTGTCCTCTCTTGCAGTTCATGGAAAAATTAAAAGCTTTTCTGGGTTACTTATGGCCATGAGAAATCCCCAGCCTGGGACAAGTTCTTTGTGCTGGTTTGAGCCACACAGGACTAATTTGTCTTCTAATGCTTGGGAAAAGCGCGTTTTTAGAAGGCTCCGGTGTCTGAATTTGTGAAAATATTTACTTTATGGCCAGCTGTGGTATGTGGGTTTCAAAGTCTCAGCGGTTTTGAGTTAGCCAGCTGCAGGGATGAGGAGAAGTGAGACCTGACTACTTGACCCAACAGGATTATTTCACACCACGAACGTCACATTCAGTATAAATTAGACAGGTTACCGCGAAGTTCACTCTCTCCCTTGATGGTGGTGGTCCCAAGAACTTCTTGCCCCAGTGCCAGACCCCGGAGCCCTTCCCTTCCTCCCTAAGCTGTTGTGCTCGCAGCGTCCCACATCGGCTGTGCCCTGCTGGGAGCACACAGCTTCCCCCTGGGGGAATGGGCTGAGGATAATTAATGCATATTTTATATAGGTATTGGGATTAATATTGGTTCTTTGGTGTTATTAATGTTAACGATCTACTCTTATTCTATTAAATGTCTATATTTCAACGCTCAGGATTCCTGGATTTTCCCGGATTCCCCTTCCCGGGTGGGCAGGGGCCGTGGGGTGAGAGAATAAGTCTCTAAACGACTAAATCGGTGTGGGTTTCTCAACCCATCACGTTATTAAAGGACTGGGTGCCCCCCAGCTTTTATTCTCTGGGTGCCTTCCTTCTGACACCGCCCCCCTCTCCCCCCCCCGCCTCCCCGTATGCCGGGGCCCGGCAGTGCCGCCGGTCGCCGCCAGGGGGCGGGCGCGGGCAGAGCCGCCGCGGCGGGGGCGTAGCGGGGACCGGGGGCGG
>QJSC01000757.1:3499395-3677097 GCA_003697955.1 Calidris pygmaea | reverse complement strand
AGATGGACGCTCTTCTCCCCAGTCGAAGTCCTGATGAACATCAATAGAGGGAAGTGTAGGGTGCTGCACCTGGGGAGCAATAACCCCCTGCACCAGGACAGGTTGGGGGCTGACCTACTGGAGAGCACCGCTGGGGAGAAAGACCTAGGAGTCCTGGTGGACAATAGGATGACCATGAGCCAGCAATGTGCCCTTGTGGCCAAGAAGGCATCCTGGGGGGCATCAGGAAGAATCTGACCAGGAGGTGGAGGGAGGTCATCCTGTCCCTCTGCTCTGCCATGGGGAGGCCCCATCTGGAGCACTGTGTCCAGTTCTGGGCTCCCCAGTTCAAGAAGGACAGGGAACTGCTGGAGAGCGTACAGCAGAGGGCTACAAAGAGGATGAGGGGCCTGGAGCATCTTCCTTACGAGGAGAGGCTGAGGGACTTGGGTCTTTTTAGTCTGGAGAAGAGAAGGCTGAGGGGGGATATGATCAATGCCTATAAAAACTTAAAGGGTGGGTGTCAGGAGGATGGGGCCAGTCTTTTTTCAGTGGTGCCCAGTGACAGGACAAGAGGAAATGGGCACAAACTTGAACAATAAGAAGTTCCACCTAAACGTGAGGAAGAACTTCTTTCCTTTGAGGGTGGCAGAGCCCTGGAAGAGACTGCCCAGAGAGGCGGTGGAGTCTCCATCTCTGGAGACATTCAAAACTCACCTGGACATGTTTCTGTGCAACCTGCTCTGGGTGGACCTGCTTTGGCAGGGGCTTGGACTAGATGATCCCCGGAGGTCCCTTCCAACCCCATGTGATTCTGTAATTCTGTGTGATTCTGTCCCTGTGTCAGCTCAGTGGCGATTCAGGCAGGGAGGTGACAGCCAGCAGTTCCTGGGGAGCGGTAACCATTCACCTCAGGTGGAATCCCAGTGGGCAAGTCAACGTTCAGCTATTTTATTATTCACAGAAAACAAGGCGGAGTTCCCCATTCCAGATGGGTACCAAAGAGCGAGGATGAGCGCGGTGCCTGCCAGCATCCCTGCGGATCAATAAACCCCGGAGAGCCAATAGCACCCAGCTCCTGCCCCAACAGGACTGATGGAGTCAGGGTCCTGCCTCCTTCCTTCCCCCGGGGACACAGAACCATTCTCTCCCAGGCCCAGCGTACCCAGTTCTAGTGGCAGCTTTCTTGTGACTGGAAGTAAAGTTTTGCTGAGTGTCATAGAATCATAGAATCATAGAATCATTCAGGTTGGAAGAGACCCTTGGGATCATCGAGTCCAACCATCTACCCTACTCTACAAAGTCCTCCCCTACACCATATCTCTCAGTACCACATCGTGGCACTGGGCAGAGAAAGCAGTCAAATCCGAGGTCTTGAGACAGAAAAAAATTTGCCATCTCTCTGTTAAAGAAACCTGGTCAGCTCAGGCATTTTCTGATATTTTTTTTTTTGGTGATTATTTTTTTTCTGATTATTATTTTTTTTTTAATCCCTGGGATCTCACGCTTTCAACAGAATCACGGAATGATATGGGGTTGGAAGGGACCTCCGGAGATCATCTAGTCCAACCCCCCTGCCAGAGCAGGGTCACCCAGAGCACCCTGTCTCTACCGCTTAAAAAGAAACGGGCACAAAACAAGAGTAATTATCTCTCATTGAAAAAAAAGAGCACCATTTTGCATGGCAAATCTCCCCGTGGTATCACTGGGAACTCAGTAACTATTTCAGCAAAGGCCAGAAGTGGCACTTGCTGCAGCCTGTGACACCTCCACGGAGCAGCTTGCCACCTTCGTGCCCCATCTCAATGGCTTGGGGTCACCACGTACATGCCAACGGGCACATAAATTTGCGGCTTTTCTATGTATTTATGCCTGCAGTCTGCTCATAAATATTCTCTGTGCTTTTGCATGAGAAGTAACGTCAAAGGCTCTGAGCTGAGAGCCCAACGTAATTATTTCTCTAGCCAACATAATCACCAGAATTAAGGCTGGCAGGGACACTCTCCTAAAGCAGACAAGACCTTGTGCGGGGAAAAGTAGTTCGAATTACTGTGGTGAGTGACTGATTTTGCCACATTAGGGAGAGCATGGTTTTTCATGCAGTGTAAGCCCTTAGGGTCTCCATCATATGTTTGTTAAGGTAAAGGAAATAATGCCGATTTTTTGCAACATTCCAATCTGGGTGTCTCCATCCAGCCTACTGGAAGTTCCCCTGCAGGTCCAACCACCGAGGCTGTTGCCGCTAATGCAATATATAGGTACTTTCCCAGAAGTTGTGGTACGCCATAAATCAGCGCCGATATTGGGACCTGGGCAGTGTGGAGAGGTGGGAGATAAATCACCGTGCAAAGCGGCGACATTGGGTTCTTTTTGAGAGGAAAGCTGCTGCAGCGGGCACGTTTCTGGAAGTCTTTTTCCAAGAGATTGTGCAGGTAGGAAATGAACGCCCGGCGCCAAACGCACCCTCGTTCCTTCCCCGAGCCTGGTGTAGCTCCAGGGTCGGGTCGGTGGGGCGTGACTGGCAGAAAAGCCCGGAGAAGGAAACAGTATTTCAGTGCAGAGTTGCAATTTTTGGTAACAATCCCTTTGATCCCATTCTCCTTCCCCTGCAAGGGCTGGGAATAGGGCTCCGACAAAAGGAAGAGAGAAACCAGTCTCAGGTTGTTCAGCCGCTTCATCTTCTCTCCAACGCACAGAAAGAACGTGCCTGACCAATTTGAGGAGGTCGGCGGCTTCCGTCAAGGACCAATTCCCCCGGTGCAGAGGAGCTTAGGAGCTGGAGATGAGGAGTTGGAGAGCTGTACGTGGTTTCTGCTTTTCTGTGCACGCCAGGAGGCAGGACGAGCAGATGGGAAGGCGCTTTCTGGTTGAAACCACCCCGTTTCGGGTGGAGCAGGCTTTGCACGGCTCCAGCTGAGGGTTTCGCTCCGTCACTAGGCCAAGGGAAGCGAATTAAACCGCCTGGAGTTGCTACAATTAGACATCAATCTCTGCCTCGCTGGTGATTAACTCCTTAATGCCCCTCTGCCTACCCAACAATTTGTTACTCAGCCGTAAACATGAATTTCTAACAGCTTTACTGCCCCTCCTGAGAGCACGTCTTCGCAAACCGACAGCTTTTATTACAGACTTGGCAGAGCTCGGACCATCTCCTCACAGAGATGACCGGGACAGAGGCAGCAGCTGGAGAAGACACCATCCAGGAGCGAAGACGCATCCAAAAGAGCTGGAGATCTCTGCCACGGTTCTTCAAGAGCTTCGAGAAGAAAGACGGTGCCTGCCAGGACACCGACGGCGGTCGTTCACGTTTCCTTTGTGCCTTTGGGAGGCCTGGAGCTCATTCCCTAAGCAACAGATAATCAAAATGCGGTTATAACATGGTTAAGCTTTTCAGTAGCTGGACGGGAGCCAGCATGTATCTGTACAAGCTGAAATTATATGGTTAGACATGATCAATGTTGGTCTCCCATCATCGGAGAGGAATCACTTAGGTGACTGCCTTATCCCTAACTCAGAGGGAATGAGATGTCAAGCTTTTTTGCTCATTATTCTAATATCTATAATTTCAGAACCTTTCGGTATGTTTATGCCTGCAGTTTGCTCATAAATACTCTCTAGTTCTTCCATATTGGGCAGAAAGATGGAGTGCTTGAAGAGGCACCGGTAATGAAACAGTGCTTTGTCAGAACGAAATGCAGAGATTCAGATCAGCAAACACCCGTTCGGCTGCTGTCTGCTCACGAAGGCTTCTAAATACCAGGGGTTGCCCAGCTTTTTGACAGGCACCAGCAGGTAGAGCAGTCACAAGGCTCATGGGAGCCCTGGCTTCAGCTGCTTCCCATGAAAACACGGCTGTAGCCCCTTCCCTCACGTTGGGTCTCGTGGATCCACATCCCACCGGGCTGCAGAGGTAGCCCAGTTCTGCAGCACAGGGGTGAAGATGCGATGAAGTTCTTTGATGTATAAGGAGTACTTTGAGAAAAGGCAGAATCTTGGGTCTGATCTGTTCCATCTCTTGGGTCTGATCTGTTCCATCTCTTGCTTTCCTCTTTTACCCGTTCTTCTGCAGTGTCCTCACCTCAGGAGGGAGAATGAGTCCCACCTGGCAGAGGGGAGCAGTGGATTTGAGCTACCCCAGGCAGTGGGGACAACGGCACGTGACTTCCCACCTCCAGAGCTGGCAGCATGTCCACCAGCTGAATTAATAAACATAAGGGGGTTCCCAGCTCCCACGGTGCCTGCTTAGTTTAGGAAGCTCTTGGTGTCTATGTTAATGGAGATGCCAAATTATAGGTCCCACATGGAGAAAAATGCCTTTCTCAGCCCTGTAGAGTATCCAACACTCCAACTAAGGTAGCTTTTAAGAACTGCTCTTGCCTTCAAACATTTCCTATCTTGCACCCTTAAAAGCATAGCTGTCCTTTGCTGATTTACCACCCACATGACTTCCCGAGGTCATGAGCAACAGGCAAAACAATGAACTTTTCTTTGTCTAGGTCTCCTGAGACCTACCCTGGCTGGCTGGCTATACCTCTCTGCTCCTAATTTTCTGAGAGCAGAACAATATGCATTTCGAGGTCTTTTCCAACTTAAAGGACTGCATGATTCTGGGATTCAAGACCGTGAGACCTCTTGCTCAGGGCATTGTTGTGGGTTTGGGATGAGGAAGCACCAAGCACTGAGGAACAGGCACAGGGAGCACCTCATCATCCACATGCCCAGCAAGAAGCTCAGCTGCGTGGGGTAGTTTAGTCTCTTTGGACTGTGCTCAATTCTAGACAGTATTTTTGGGCTTTACTTTTGGTTTTTTTTCACCTTAGTGACACTGAATTACATAAGCCTTTTTTTTTTCCTTTTTTTTTTTCTTTTTTTTTTTCCTCTGGTAATTAGTGCAGCCAGCGCTCCTATTGAGCACAACACCCTGCCAGCACCTAATACCACCCTGCTCATTAGCAGCACCACATCCCTCTTTGTGTTGTTTGTTCCCTCACAGGTCACTCTCGCCCACACACCCACACGCAGCATGTTCTGCATCAGCAAGTTTGGAAAATGGAGCCTTCCCTTCTCTAATCCGCCAAATAAAAGGGGGGTGTTGAATGGCTCCGTAGCTTCCCCTGTCCCCGAGAGCTTTAATAGCTCTAAATGTGCAGACAGTGTCATCACAATGTGACACGAAAGAGGGAAACGATGGCCTCACCTGCCGCAAACATGTGCAAGCCTTGTAAGCAACGCGGACACATGCCCTCCAAGTGGCAGGTGATGACAGGACTTGGCCAGTCCATTAAATGATTCACCATCAACAACTTGAGACCAGAATTGAGAAACTGAGCTTGGGCTTCAGTGTGAAGCTGGACTAGATGACCTTTGGAGGTCCCTTCCCACCCAGACCTTTCTATGATTCTACGATTCAGTCTGAGGGTCTAGCTCTTTTGAGCCGGGTAACGCACTGGAAAACATTTCAGAGGGAAAGGAAAAGGGGATTTCTATACGTTTCTCTGTCTAAACAGTCAGCCCATGTATCAAAGCTCTGTATCTGTGGTCTGCTCCTGGGCTGAATCAGCTGAGGTTTTGCCGTGGGCTTGAGTGTGGACAACACAAGACCCAATTTGGACATATTACTCACAATAACAATAGCTCTATTTGCAGTTTTTTAGCCCTCTGGGAACTTTCAGCCTTCCCGCTCACCATATTCTCATTCAAAAAACCCTCAGGTTATGGGACCTGCAGCCGAGGCATGGACAACAAAAACCACTTGCTACCACAGGAGGCAGAGAGGCTATTTACACCTTCTCCATCTCCTCTTGTACACGGGAAGAAGTGATTTTGTTTACATACAAGGAATCAAATCTGTCTTACAGAGCTACAAAGTCTGAACTATTTACCAAACTCGCTCCTAAAGTTCTAACTCATCACACCGCTGAGTCTTCTAAGCCCCTTATTAAGATCCCAGTGTAAGCTGTTTTGGGCATAGGCCCATGAGAAAAGCATAAAATTTACTATTAGAGTAGATGAATGTGATATTTAGAGCTTCCAACACAGTTAAAGTGCAGGTGGCCTTTATTTTAGGCCACTCTGCAGGGATATCAGTGAAGTATAACTTATGGCAGGAGCCATACAACTAACAAAGGCAGTAGTAAGAAACTAAAATGGAAGATACTTCTCTGCAGCTTTGAAAAACTGCCACAACAGCCTTTGCCAGGTTTTGGGAAAGCAAGAGCTCTAGTAATGTCTCATTTTTATGAGACAAAATTGATCTTTCCAATATTGACAAATGAGAAGACTTGAGACAAGATTCTCATGTGGACAGAAATCCTTTTGGCTCAAGCAAGGTCAATTTAGAGCAGGGATTTCTAAATGTCTGGGCTGAAACTCAATCAAGGTTGACTTACGTCTAAAAAGAAACAACAGAAAATCAGTGGTTCAAAATGTAGCCCCATAGTACCTGGGGTAAAGGACAAACTTTCAGTTTGTTACCTTTATATTCCCAGCTGGAGGGCCCCTGATAAGGAGGTAAAGGCCAATCTGTGCCACAGCTCACATACAACCTCAACCAAATGTATCGCTGTTTGCATAGCCTCTCATTCGTGAAATTATAGATTTACACACATACTTACTCAAGAACTGTGTTTCATGGGTTGCTTTGCTTCTTTATTTACCAGTCCTATCAAACCATCTAACTGAGCCAGACCCGTCATTCACTATTGCCTGTTTTATTAGCAAGGAGAATTTGCATAACACTCACTATGGAATATTAAACTTTCATAAATCCATTCAAAGTTAAAAGAAAACTTGATTAAAAGAATCCATTCCTAAAGTCTTGTTCTGGTTTGAGGTAAAACAGAACCAATTTTCTTTTCGGTAATTCTTCTTTTCAGTTAAGCCTCTTCTAAGTCTCTGAAATTAAGGGTGTATTTTTCAGTGTCAGCTTCATGCTCGGGATAAAGCTGAGGGATCAAAGGGATCAGCCTCCCACTTTAATGGCCGGTGTCTGAGGAGGACTCTGTCTGTCCATCTGCCTTTGATCCCAATCCGTGCATTCCTTAACCCATTTCCTGAGTTCAGCTCCCGTCCGTCCCTCGCTGAGTCCAGTCTGGGGCTTTCCCAGTGCCCACTGGTGACATCACCTTCATCCTGGGAGCTCAGTATAGTTTTGTACATATTGCGTATATTTCATTGTTTTCTTTTTTTTGATATCATTATCTTTTCTTTTGATTGTTAATAATATTTCGTTAAAGTAGTTTAGTTTCTCTTCAACTCATAAATCTCCTTCTCTCTCATCCTTCTCTCCCTGAAGGGAGAGGCAGATTTATTGGTGGCCAACGTGGGGCTCGACCAGGGCTCTGCCAGATTGCCTGAATAGTTCGGATTCCAGCTTGCTCAGTTGAGAGACGACAAGTCTGCATATGTTTCTAAACTTGGGACCAAATTTCAAAGCTTCCAGTTCTGCCAGAAGCCCTAAAAAATCCTTTAAAGCCACTGTTCTCCCAAATGCTGTTGCCTGGATGCTGTTAGTCTCTGTGTTCCCCCTCACACACACACAAAGATTAAAGCCTTGCTGTTGGTAAATACAGAGTAACCCCTAAGGGAAAAAAAAAAAAAACCAAAACACCATCATAGTAAATATAATTTAGTTTCTGGTCACTTGATGAAGCTGCCTCTGCTACCTGGCACCTCTGGCTGCGAAGTTTTCCCCGTGCTTACACTGCTATCTCTTGCACAGGCCAGTCCCTGTCCTGGATAAGGACAATGTTAGTGTTTTCCTGGCTTTGTAGGAGATTTGTTAAGCTCCTTTGTTTAGTGCTTTCTCCCAGCCAAACCCTGCTCAGCCCACGCCCTCGTGATTCATCCTCCCTTCGGTGTTGCTCAGTTACAAGAACAAACCAACTTCAGCTTCCAAGGGAGCGGAGGTAATCACTGCCGTGCCATAAACTGGGGGAACAATGGCAATTCTAGCCTTGCAAACGTAACAGTAATAGTTGTGCTGGTGTCCTTGGTGCACTCCAGTAACCCCAGTGCCAGTCCCACCGCTGCAGGTGACGGAGGGGTAGGTGGGCTTCAGCCTCTCTGACCTACAACCCCTGAACTTTCAACCAGACCTCCAAAAAAGAAAAGAAAAAAAAAAAAAAACCACAAAAGAGATGCTAGAACACAACCCCCAAAGAGTTTGCAGGCTGCTCTGAGTGGGCAAGAAGGGTTACTGAGAACATTCTGAGCATTTTGAGTGTGCTGTCAAAATGTTGAATTTTGTGTGGTCACAGCTGCTCTTTCTCTAAAACATTGGGAAAGGGCACAAAGGGCAGTATTGCCTCACCTGCTTCAGTCACCGCGGCGTCTGACGTGAGCAAGTTGGGACCTTGGGACACAGAGGAGTAAGAGGAAGGGGAGCAGCTTCTTCATTTCTTTTCAGATCAGGGTGGTGGTGGTGGTGCCCTGGGTGTTGCCTTTGAGGAGTGGCTGCGCTGGCATCCTGAGGAGCAGCAGGCTCAGATTGTTTGCCAGCCTTGGCAATCAGTTGCAGCTAAATGCAAAAACATCCACAGTTTCAGCGTACCTTTCGAATACGCGTCCTCCCAACGGCTCGACAAGATGCTGTTGTGCCTGTTTTACATGGAAGCAGATGGTCGGAGGAGGAAAGTGGCACTGGAGGATTTCGGTGCTCTCTTCCCGGGTTATTGGCCATGCTTTTCTCTCCATCCCTTATACCCACACGTACAGGCAAAACTGAGGTTTCCAATCAACAAATCACAGCTAAGCTCAACCCCCTGTGGGTTCCCTTTCCTCCCAAACCCTCACGCACAACAAACTGCTGAAAGATGACGACTTTCCTGAAGCAAATTATACCGTTGAAAGCCCAGTTTGCGCACGCAGCTCGCTAAAATCTCTCCCCCCAGCACTCCCACGGGGACCACTAGCTGCAGCACTAGCAAGATGGAATTGGAAAACAACATTGAGAGCAATTCACTACTCGAGGAACTGGTGCTTCACATCAGAATTAGCAGCCATTTCAAGCTTTCCTTGAGCTGTTTTCTCACTGTTACATCTTCCTTAAGACAGGCTTAAGGTCAGAATGGCCTCCTCCTCCTCCTCCACACCTCTTACTCCTTCTGTAGTTCACTTACTAACCCAACCAGTCACGGTCATTCTGCATCTCCTGGGGAAAAAAAAAAAAAAAAAAAAAGAAAAAATGTAACCCCTGATTCTTTTTACAATTTCTGTGTGGATTCAGGGTTTTCTTTCTCCAGGATTATTAGGGAAAGCCTTCTTCAGGCTATGGAAAGACAAGCTGACCTGAATTTCTGCTATCAGAAGACTTCAAGTGTAATCAGACAAGAGTAGATAAAAATGTAGGTTAATATTAACTTGTTGAACTGGAATGCAGACTCTTGTCTTGAGCATGTGCATTTGTCCTTTGCCCCTGCCTCCTCCTTGATTGATGGCTGAAAGATTTCCAATTAGTGCAGCTGCTGATCACTCAGACAACCTTCTATCCCAGGCTAGCTTGCAAAAGCTTTAACACTAATAACTCCTGAAGAGCTCTGAGCAAAAAGCTTTGTGCCTTTTATGTGAGACGTGGCTGCTTGTTTGTGCTGCAATAAAGGCTCTTACTAAATCAGTAACATTTCAGCTTAAATCATTTGCTAATTATACCATTAATACTCTTCCCTTGGCTTGTAATCCACCTTGTACTACACAGGGAGCAAAGGAAATGTCATGGGCACCACCTTGGATTGAAGCAGAAGCCAATACTTTACAATGCAATATCCTCAGCAATAGCAACCGCCTTGGTCATAAACTTGTCGTGTTGCAACTTCTCCCGTCGTGAAGAAAGAGGCAAACTCTTATTCAGCTGTGTCCCCGGGTCCGACTGTGCTTCCCCTGCAGCCTCATCCCAAGATTTGTCCTCCAGTGGGTCTAAGGAGACCGATGTCCCAGGTGCTCAGGGTCTCAGGTTGAACATGGCTTCGCTTTAAGGCAGCAGCTGACCTGAAGGGGCTGAAGCCCCAGCTGCAGATCTTGGGGTTTGGTCCTCACTCTTCAAATGGACAAGACATTCATCATTCCCACCAGAATGGGCATTTCTTCTACCTTTTCATTTCATTGCATCTAACTGCAGGAATATTTATCTTTCCCACATTTATTCACACTCCTTTATTCCTCTAAAGAAGTCCCTTAATGAAAAATAACTAGTGGTTGATAACACTGGTGCCAATCATTTCACCAGAATCAAAACTTTCATAAAACTCATCCCCAAAAATTCCATTTATTGATACTGGTCAATGAAGACTTTTTTTTTCCGCAATTTATGTTTCTATATTTTTTTACTTCCACCTGTTGTGAGATAGATTTTAAAAATCTAAAGGAAAATCTATTTAAAAACATAAACTAAAGATTTGCTAATGTTATTTTCATAGGGTCAAAGTTCTTTTGTTTTGATAAGATTAAACAATGCATCCCATTAAGCACTGTTTTTATTGTTTCATGTGAATAAAAATAATAACAAAATAGGTGCCTAAGTTTGCAAATGAAGTGTTGCAGTTTGATCTAAACATTTTTGGGTGAAAGTCTTTATTAAACCAAACTGATTCATAAAAGTTGCTTTGATTTTGTTTCCCCAAATCTGCTTTTTCCAGCAGGAAAGGTTTCTATATGAAATTTTTTGCAATTTCCATTTTAATGGCCACCCAGGTTCTTACCAGCTGCAAAAACAAACAGGAAAACTGCGGCATATAGAAACAGAAACAGGCTGGTGAAGGGTTCAATGTAAGTCCATAAATCTCTAATTATATAAATTATATTTGTTGCTAATAATACATTCTGCTAGTCACAGATGACAGAACAAGGACTGTAAAAGTTAAAAGGAAACTATTACACAGATGAAGGGGGAAACGTCCTTTTAACATCCTATTGGAGATATTCAATTATTATCATGATGATGGGCAAAGTTGTTGCTTTAAATTAGCCTCATGAGGTCTTGCCTCATGTGCCTTATTACCCACATGAAAAGAGTGGATGGCTGGAGAGTTGTGAAACCCTCCTCCTTCAACCAGCGGACGAGGAGGAGGAGGAGGAAGAGGAGGAGGAGGAGGAGAGAGCATCAGAGGAGGATCTGTGTGACGGGCAAGTGATGTTTCCTTCACAGTTGCAACCTACTAACCAAGTAACATAACCCAGGAGGGAAGGACTACCTGTTCAGATGTGGTAAATCAGAGCATTTTGAGCAATTTAGTTCATTTTAAACTTCTAGATCTCCTTATCTCTTCCTCTCCTCTCTTTTGTGGGGTGGGGGCGGGAGGAGGGCATCTGTCATTCTGGTTTTGGTAAATTCGGCCAAAACCACGACATACCTACACCCTTCTCTCTTCCTCATTAAAGTAGGTGCTGCCGGCCACCATCAGAAATCAAATATCATGGTTTCGTCTGTGCCATTTGCCAATTCAGAGCCATTTACCGGCCATTTAAAGCCACCAGGAAATCTGAATTGACAGACTTTTGGAGGTGAAACTGTGGGCCCTTACACATTTTGAATTTGAATCGGGAGTTGCAAACGTCTTTAAAATCTGCCTATAAACCTGCAGTGGCTTGTGAAGGCTGTGAAACAGTTCACAATACTTAAGGAATAAAAGATTTAAAAATTCTGTTAGTTGCACAGTTTTGATGTTCCACCTTCCAAAAGCTCGTGAGATTACTGAGCAGCGCTGGTTCTGGGGGATTTTTGGGGGACATGTAGGATTAGGGAGGGGTAAAGAGAGGAGCCCTACTGGAGAAGACACCATCTAACACCTAGATATGGTTAGGGAACAAACTAGAGAAAAGGACATCCCTTGCTGACACATTTAGCCCAGCATTTCACTCCGGACAAGTCACAGTTGGCCGACAACAGAAATAAGGCATTGCAGAGTTTGCATCCCAGTGCCTCGCTGCTTCATCTCAGTTTCTCCTCTCCTTCCATTCCTTCTCATTCCACTCTCTGTCCATTTTTCCTTGTGGCTTTAAATACACTGCCAGTGAGTTTAAAAGAGATAAATAATGAGGCGCTGGGGCTGAGAAGCTGCTGGTGGTGACATGAAGTCGTTTCTCCAGATCGCCGTCTGCTACTGACCTACACAGGATGGTCCCTCCTGGCCTCCTGCCCCTGTTGGCAGGAAGTTTTCGATCGCTACGGGGAAGGGTACAACTGTTAATTGGAAATTAGGGCGAGAGGGCGGAGGCTCCCTGAAACATAATTATAAAGCACGGTGCTATGTCCCAGCACTGCCATGGGAAAGCAGCTCGTAACTCTAATTTGGGTGCTGTGATGGCTTCTCTGCCAACCGCCTGGCTGCCCTGGAGCCATCGCAGAGGAGCTGCTGCTCCCCAGCATCAGGATGGAGCTTTGGAGCCACCCAGCCCCAGCCCGAGGGGCATTTTCTGCCCAAGAACTGATACTGAATAGTGTCTCATCACCGGTGTCCCTGCCCAGGGTTTTCTGCCGATTCAGCTCCTCAGGACTGCGCGGTGTATTTCTTCATCTGTTGTGACAGCAGAAACACAGTGGATGCCCTAAAGCTGGAAAAGAGTGGCTTTCTGTTGCCCAGATCAACTGTTTTGTGCTGAGCTTAATTTTCATGTGAGTAAATACACTAGGTGCCTACTATTTGCATCTATACAGTAGGTTGGCAGTCCCAAAGCCTGATAGGATACCAGGTGTTTGAGGGATATGGCATGGATGTGGTATTTGAGGGATACCAATTCATATTTTCTCCTTACAGGAGGTGGATTATGGCACTATTTACCACCACCAAGAGGGAAGCAGGAAACACGATGGTAAAGCCTACCAGCCTACCAATATCTGAAGGGAGCTACAGGAGAGATGGGGAGGGACTCTTTGTCAGGAAAGTGTAGTGACAGGACAAGGGGTAATGGTTTTAAATTGGAAGAGGGGAGATTTAGATTAGATATTAGGAAGAAGTTCTTTCCTGTGAGGGCTCCACTTTACTACAGAGGGCAGGCTAGGAAAACTAAGGGACTGACTTGGAAAGAAATGCCAAATAGCAGGGCCACTTTGTGGCTTCAAAGTGGGAGAGGGTAGATTTAGATAACAAGAAGAATTTTTTCACTCTGAGGGTGGTGAGGCACTGGAAGAGGTTTCCCAGAGAAGCTGTGGCTGCCCCATCCCTGGAGGGGTTCAAGGCCAGGCTGGATGGGGCTTGGAGCAACCTGGTCTGGTGGGAGGTGTCCCTGCCCATGGCAGGGGGTTGGAACTGGATGATCTTTAAGGTCCCTTCCGACTCTAACCATTCTATGAGTCTACGAAAGCCCTGTAAGATGGACACAAACAATTCCCTTTGCAAACAACCCCTGCGCGTTGGTTCATTCACGTTTTTATTGCTAGCTCAGCCCACATCTTCCTTTTATTAACGCCGGCTAAATGAAGTGGGGAAATTAAAGCATCTGCGGAGCTGTAGTGCGAGGCACAGACCACATTTTCAGTGGCAGGAGCGTACGGCAGCAGCGCTCTAATTACTTGGCAGTCGTCTGCAGTGCCTCCCTGCCTCCAAACTGCTTTTCACAGGCTGTCAACAAGTCTTTATGTTTGCGTTTGACTTGGTGGGGACCCTGAAAACCGGGCGAGTAAGTGAGGAGGAGCCCATGTACAAGCCCAGTCATCTGTACCTTGGCTCCATCCTCTGCGATCTCTCATCTGATAACCTGCACAGCCCTGCCGCTCTCTGCATTTCACCCCCTGCTTGTGCCTTATCGCTGTCGACTTGAAAGAAAGAGTCTCTCCAGATTGCATTAGCTTTACATCAGCTACGCTGCTGGTTTTAATAGCAAAACGGCTACTGCCTTTACAAAAGCAGAACTGGGCCAGTTCTAGTGCAAATTCTAGATTGTTCACTAAGAAGCAAACCAGATCTCAGCTTGACTTCAAACTCTCAGATTTGTTATTTGTGAATATTCGCATGTAATATAAAATAAAACCAAGCCAGCTAAAATGTAGTACCTGCATGCTTTTGAAATAAAGTTTAAATATTTCATTTCAAAATTTTATTGGTCTAAAATCTGGGAAAAAAATGTACTGGGAAAAGGAAGCTGAAATAAATATCCTGAAAGTAGCCAAATAAAAACAAACCAGAAATGCCCTAAAGAATCCATCATTTAGGCAAACTTAATACTAAACTTCTAGACTTTTTTACACAGTAAGCTACAAATAAACACTGCTCAGATGGGAGCTGTCTTGATAACACAAGGATGCTGAATATCAATCCCCATTCCCAATATTAATACAATCCAGTATCCCACCTGCAGCAGTGTTTAATACATTAGAACAAAGCATCCTTTCCCAAAACATGCAATGTATATGATCTGTGTCATATTCTATGTAAACTAATGTTTACATAGTTTACAGAGCTGACAAACCACTGTGATGCCTGAAGGCCTTTTTCCTCCTTGGAGCTATTTTGGTTGGATTGCTTCGTGTTGGTTCCACTCCCATGGCAGGTTCCAGAGCCATCTTTGGGTTCTATCCCTAGGATGAGGTGGAAATGTATACGGAGGAGAAACCCTCACGCTTTCTTTGAACCTTTAGAGGACCAATCCCTGCTAGCGCCACGATTCCCAAGTGCCCTCAGGAGCTTGGGAGGTGAAGGCAGAACATGTCATTGCAAGTCCACCATTGCTAAGAGTGTTTTAGCAAACAGTTCTTGTGACCTTATTTGTCTTCACTGCGCAGATGGAGAACTGAAGTTTGCTTTTACCTCGTTCTTCACCTTTTTTTTTTTTTCTTTCAGTGCTCCCTTTTGATGGCCTAGATGCTGTTTAAGCTTGTTCTACCACAGAGATGAGCCAGGCTCCCCTCCAGCCTGCTCACATAGATGGCTTGAGAAGTGCTCCCCATCAGGCTGTTGGGTGGCCAGCTCAAAATAACTGTGCTCTAGGCTGGCCATGGGAAAGGGGGGACCTGAAGGACGCCCAGGACACTAGTGGGGATGGCAGTAATTATCCAGTGGCAGGCGTGGGAAGCAAGGCAGCAGTCAGGACGGGAGCACAGATTTGGAAAGCAGTGTTCTGCTCGGGGAAGGATGTGTTGAAAGGGATGGAGCAAGCCAAAATGCAAGTTCTTGCAGCTGAAACAAAAAGTTGTGCTGGAGGAGAGCTCAGAGGCTGCGATGGTGCCCCAGGGTGAGGTCAGGGTAGTGCCAGGGGGAGAGGTACTTATCATCTGGCTAGTGACAGGTCTTGGATGGAAATCAGAGGCCAACTCTCAGATGATATTTCAGATCAGCTTCCTGTGGAAGGTGGATGGCAAAGCAGAGCTGGGATCAGATAATGAATGAGATGATAAGAAATTTTCTCTGATAGGCAGGGACAGCACTTGGTGACTCAGGAGGTCCTCACCCATGCTGTGACTCAGGGCAAAGTGTAAAACTCTTCAGCTCTTTGTACTCATCCTCCTGACACTAATCCAAAGAGTATTTCTTGGTGCAAAAGCACCAGGCCCAGCAATTCTGAAGATAAACAGGCGCCTCTGTTCCCTCCCTTTTTCCATGTGCTGGACATGGGAGTATCTTAAGGAAGGTTGTAAATCTTGACACAGTGAATTTTTGATTTTACAAGAATATTTTTCTGTCTTGGGCTAACCACTGCGAGTCACCAAGTCTCCAGCCTTCATCGGCCCCCACACACAACCCTCTCATCTGAATGAAATGGCAATTTCAACTTGCTGATAACTTGTTTGGGACTGTAGGCTAAAACTGAGGGAAACTTTCCACCCAGGTGGGTAACCATCCCGTCCAGCCAAATGAGTCCTTTGGGCTCCCCTCAAACTCCCTTCCCTGGGCACTATAAGAGACAGAAGTGATGGGCAGCTCCTCCTTCTTCATACTGGAGGACACGGAAACCAGTGCCCAGAAGATTTGTTGATGTTAGTGAAAAACTGCAAGGCAGCAGAGGGAGTACACACTCACATGAAGGGAGGGGGCTGCAAAGGTAATTTGGCTGCTAATCATCCCAAACCAATTTACCATCAGGATTGCAAGCAGATTTCGGGATAGCACTTTTGCACCAGACTGGGTTTTCCTCTTTAATCTTGGTTCTTGTTTCTTTCTTCTTTTGAGGGTTAATTCTAAAGCAGTCTGAGAAAATCTTCCATTCTTCTCATTTGCCTAATGTCAGCAAGATTTCATTACTTCAAGCAAAGAGGGAGGGTTAAGGGATAAAAGCCTAGCTTATTAATACTTCATATAAGCTTCAGGTACGAGCGAGAGAAGCACGGATGTGCTTGTCAGGACAGGGTGTGGTAATATTGGGACAGCTTACCAAAAAGCAGTAACACTGTACAGAAGCGAGGTGAGAAAATTTCCATATGGGAGAAAAAAAGTGAACAACTGGAAATAATAGTGCAAACCCAAACATGTTTTACATAACTTTGGTCCACCCTCACTCCCATTGAGGTCAACTATAGACTAATTGGTGATACAAAGTGTGTGTATATGTATATGCCTTTATGTAATATTTTTCCTTCACTGTTTTTCCGCTTTGCATTTGACTTATTTGTTTGCTGTTTTGCTAAGAACAAGGCTCTAGGGCACCAGTTACTTTGTAAGAAACGGGGAGTTGGGCATGTAACCCAGGCCCTACAGTCAACACTTGAGTGAATTTGCTTCTCTTGGGTTTACACTATTCTGTGGAAAAATCCTACAGGCATCATCTGCCTCTCTGAACTGCATTTGAGCAATCAAGGGCTATTTAAAGTGCTTGATGATGGGTTCTCCATGGCTACCTAATATAATTTCTTTTTAGTATGATACGATCATTAGAGTAGGTTTTCACAAAACAGTTTTTACAGGAAAACAGATGGCTCAGGCAAACAGTGGCACAAGTGAAAAGATGTATCATAAAAACTATCCAAGAGAGGGCAGTTTCATCTACTCGCACCACATTTAACATAAATAGTAGAACTATTTTGAAAGTTTTTTTCTATAAATTCTCCTCACACCCAACAGACTCATGTGAAATTCTATGATACATCCACGTTTTCCCTCTGGTCATACAAGTTTAAAAACAAAATTGAAGAAATTTACTATATCATTTAATCTGCAGGAAATCAGTGGAACTAATGTGTAACATCAATGTGGAACAGTGTGTGTAGAGGGGCATAAGGGCCCTCATCTGTAAGTCACTCAAGGAATCACTGTGTAAACAGCTCTGATGGCTCCATCAGACCCATCTGCAAGCTTAAGGTTATCCAGGTGTTCTTCTAAATTTTGGTGCTTAGCGCTGAAGAACTTTGCAGATAAAACTTAGGTCTAGATATTATTATGCAGCTGCACCAGAGTAACATTTTTTTCTTGAAACCAAAATTTCTAGCAGTATTTTGACAGTGAGGAAAAAGATAAAGGGAGATCTACATGACTTCCTCTCTCTCCCCCAGTTATTCACTTGCATAGCAGTCTTTCAGTTCTTGGTTTTCTTATTTGAATTTGCAAAATGACTCTGAAGTAACTCTTCGGTTGCTCAGTTTACGATCCTTTTAGTAAGATGTTTGTAAGAAGTAAGATGTTAGTAAGAAGTAAGGTTTGATTCCCGCTTTCCGACAGAGTGTACAAATGGGCCAATTTTGTTTTCCCTTATCACAAACTTGATTGTTTCATGCTTTTCTTAAATCTACCCATCTTCAGAGCACACCAAAATTCACTGAATATAGAAATGTGCAAGGAAGTATTCCAAGAAATTGAATTATAAGAAGCAACAACTGTTGCAGAACTGAGATGTGTCAAAAGAAAAAAGGAATCTTTTCACTGCAACCATGTTACATATCTAACAAAATGTGATTTAAATATGACCCAGATTCTGCTAATCTTGCACACATTGAATTATCCTTTATTCTGAGAATCATCCTGTCTGCTTCCTTACCTTGAACAGACCAGTGTCCTACTCCAGAAACGAAGAGAGATACTGGAGGAAGCAGAGCAGCCCATAGAGATACTATTGATTCCAAGCACATGTAAAAAAAGGGTTTGCACTTTAAGAATGAAATATCAGCCTCAGGAAAATCAATAAATGTTTTGCAAGTGATGTCACTTCACTCGGAGCATTAGTTCACTCAACAAAATATGCACAACTATAATACAGTTGCAACCTAGACTGCATTTGAATTATTGATTAGGAGGTAAGCTGTATTTTGAGACCAAATGGCAGGTGTCTGAAAATGTACCGTGAAACATGGATATATTTGCAGAGGAAAATGAAAAGACCAAGATGCCCACGTGTTACACAAGCTCTGACAGAAACACCAGGAATTAAATTGAAATACTAACTTACCAGTAGAAAATTTTCATTATTTCTTCTGATTTGGTTTGTACCTATAGGGCTGCTCGACATTCCACTTGTTTTCAGCGCAATTTTTCCTTTGCTTTTCAGTAATGTAGTTGAATGAAATAGAATGTGTTTGTTGGAGGATGTTTCCCTAATCTTAATTTGACAGGAACAACAGCAATGCCTTTGGCAGTCAAGTCTTTACTTCTGTTGTTGTAATAAACCTGATGTTCTTGAAAGCCAAATCTTGCAGACATCTGTTCTTACCCGATCCCTCTTTAGCATTGCCATCGGGCACAAAGAAACTTTAGGTCTTTTATTGTGCTCTTAGTGATTAAGAACCCTTTTCTCTTACAGGTAAGACGTAGAGCAAGAGCGCTGCCAAACAGAGATGCAAAACTAAAGGGGTGTCTTTTCTTCCTCTAAGTTCTCCTTTGCTTGAAAATCCAATTCTTATGCTGATTCAGCTCAAGTTAATCTTGACAGGCTGAGAGAGTTGGGGTTGTTCAGCCTGGAGAAGAGAAGGCTCTGGGGACACCCTAGAGCAGCCTTCCAGGGAACTGGCCTGGCATGACTGGAAGCAAACTACCCTAAAGGCAGGCACTTAATCCTCAGCCCCTGTGATGCCTCTGCTTGTTGGGTGCCCACCTGCCCCCCTCCTTTTTCTTAGAGAAAGCCTTTCCCTGGGGGTCCGGAGCAGGGAGCTGTGCTGGGATCCCTGTGGTCCTTCAACCCTCCTCCTTCCCAGCAAGGGGAAAGTGGCAGTGGGGAATGGGGACTGGGGCTGTGTCCCACAGAGCCATAGCCACCACCCCTGACACTGCTCTGTCACCCTTAGGAAGGAGGAAGAGAAGGAAGAGGAGAAGGAGGAAGCAGAGGAAAAGGAGAAAGAGGAGGACGAGGAGGTGGCGAACCTGCTGAGAGCAGCAAGGGAGAGAAGGGAGGAGGGGGGATGATCTGTCACTGGAGATTTTCTTTGCCTTTTAATTATGCTCTGCTTTCTCATCAAGGTTAGAGTCACACTCCTAAACCTTGTTTTGCACACCTTTCCCCACCTCCAGATGTTGGGTCAGTGTCCAGCTAATGTTACAGAACCTGTAAATGCAATCAGTGGTTGCTCAAGTTCCCTTTGGCTTCCTCAGGGGATTGGCACATCCATTGGAGCAAAAACATCGCGTGGGACCACACCAACTTCTTTTTCTTAGCCCATAAACAAACAGAGCAAGCCCACTATTCTCAAGGCCCCAGCAGAAAGCTGGAATAGGACTGAAGGATAATACAAGCCATTGTGATGCTGGATTTGTTGCTCTCCCCTCTCAAAATCCAGCCAGCGTAGCCAAGGGCCCCAAGGTGGTGCTTATGAAGAGGAGGCTTTGGGGGCTTCCACGCTTCCCTGCTCTTAGTGAAAAACAAAAGCTAAGACTCACTTTTGAAACAATACACAGGTACCATCATTTATTAGGCATAATAAACATAATGAAAAGATTCATGATAATTTTTTTCCTGAACATAAGACATTACATGAAGAACTGCAAGCCATTTTATGCAAATTGCTTTCTCAGCTCCCCTTCTTTTTAATTTCCATCCAACTAGGAGACATCTTCTTAATGTATTTGCAAGTTCTTGTTTAACTATTCCCTGTTGCATATACTCTCCCCATTTGTTTGATACACCCCTCATGTTTATTGATCAAAGCTTAAAGTCACTCCATAAAAGTGAATGGAGTTAATAACATTAAAAAAAAAAAAAGGTTAAGTCCTGTGCCTTTATTAATTTTAGCTTCTCAGAGGTTTTACTAAAATATTTTCCTACCTCTCATTCTTTGCAGTTAAAAACATTTCCTGGGGCTCTTTTCATACAGATAGTTAGAAAATTGCAGATGTGTTAGAAGTCAGTAATCCTTTGTAACTAAGATTTCAGCGGGACTCCTTTTTCCACGTAGCAGAACTATCCATTTCTTTTTTTCACTTAAGAGGAGAAATGGAGCATTATAAATTTAGGATTAACAAGGCAGAAACCAGCAGAGCTTTGAGTGCACTGTGTCTGGGTTTGCAGCACTGTGGAGTGTAAGATACTGGAAGGTGGTTTATGATCTGATTTTTCTCTATGAGAGCCTTAGTATGAGATGGTAAGAGATATTTATGCATTTTACAGTTACATCTTGTGGTATACACTTTCCACTTTTCAAATACTTACGAACAGCAAACTAATGAAAAAAAGGGTCTTTTAACAAATGTTTGACACCCACATTCATACGGCTCCAGCTCCACTCCTGATGTGTACCTAGTCCACCGAGGGGAACCATACCTCTGCTAAAGTCCTTCCTGACCCTTCTATGCTGGATAAAAGAGCTGAACCAGTATAACGGAGCTTTTTAAAGCCATAGATTTTGATACAGGAGGTAAAAGAGGCAGATACTCATGAAGAAAACCCCACCAGCAGCCACTTTGAACCATGTCTGTAGGTTGCAGGGGTGGCTTGAAATCCTCTCTGCCTCTGCCTGCTCCGTGCTGCCAGGATTTTTAAGGGTCTATTGATGGCCTTTCCTTACTCTTAAAAATATTCAGAAATAAATACTTATATTCCACATGGATGGGTAATAGACAAGATGCTGGCTTTGGTAGGGGGCTTTCTCTTGTCTTTTCTTACCCTGTCCCTATGGCTTAGATGAATGAATGAAAAATGGAAGCAAAACTATGAAGTGTTGGCTTCACTAATTTGCTGCTTTGGCAGTCAGCGTTTAAGGCGTTTGGCATCTTGAAGAACATGCAAAATAGTCAGATTAAAGTAAGATGATACATACAAAAGGGGATTTTTGTGAGCTGCTTTCCTTCAGGAAGATGATATACGTTGTTTTGTTTACTGGCAGTTTAAAAAGATTTTCTAAATTTAGTTAGAAATATAAATGCATTTAAGATGCAATGGAATCCACATACACCATCCTCATGGGAATGAATGTGGAAACACAAAGGGCTTTTTTAGTGGTTAGACTTTATCTAATAAACCCACATCAGATATGAAGGTCCAAAATAGAGTAGATAACTTTATTGCAGAATGCCAGTACCATTTTTCTGTACACATTTGAAAAGTTTCCAGCCTTTTCTACTAACATCCGATGACGATATTCTGGAAAACGTAGTTGGTCTGTGAGATATATCTAGAATACAAATGCATTTTTCCTGGTGCTTATGGGGAAGAGTAAAAATATGTGGGCTTCACATTACCCAAGATCTGATCTTCGTAGTTAGGAAGGCAGCAGAAGAAGAATCCCAAGCATATTTCCATAATGGCAGTGGTCCAGCCAAAGCCATAGGCCCAGCTGAACATGTTGATTCCTACCATGTCGATTTCGGAGGAGAACTTTACTGGATAAATGACCAGGCCCATGATGGAGAACACAGCTGAAGAAACAGGAAAAAACAAAAAAATGTTTAAGCTAATAACCATCGTGTTGCCTGACTCTGTAATACCTGTAGCCGAACCCACCCACGGTTTGGAGGGTTTGAAAATTGATCCATGACAGACTTTATATTATTTTTCATGGAGAGTTTAAGTGGATACAAAGACCTGGGTATAAAATCAGCTGAGGGAAATCACAGAATCACAGAATGGTAGGGGTTGGAAGGGACCTCTGGAGATCATCTAGTCCAATCCCCCACCAGAGCAGGTCCACCCGGAGTGGGTTGCACAGAAACGTGTCCAGGTGGGTTTCGAATGTCTCCAGAGACAGAGACTCTACCACCTCTCTGGACAACCTCTTCCAGGGCTCTGCCACCGTCAAAGGAAAGAAGTTTTTCTGCATGTTCAGACGGAACTTCTCATGTTCCAGCTTGTGTCCATTGCCCCTTTACCTGTCACCAGGCATCACTGAAAAGGGTCTGGCCCCATCCTCCTGACACCCACCCTTTAGATATTTATAAGCATCGATGAGATAAATACCAGTTCTAGTATGGAAATACCCGCACAAGCTAGATTTGACTGCATATACTGCCTTACCAGCGACAAAAAGCAAGCCTCCGATCCCGCGTATGAAGTTGAACCGAAGCGTGTCAATGGCAAATGCGATGATGGCCAGAGCAAAGCAGATGACTAGAAGTAAAAAGCCGACCAGGTATGTGGCAGCAGCAGCTCTTCCCCAAGCTGAAATCAGACGGAAGATACATTAGAAAGGAACAAAATTATCTCTTGCGGTATTTTAATCTGGTTTATAATGAAATGGGAGAAGAAGGTCAGCTCTCTCCTCTCGTAACATTTGAGTTCCATAAGAAATCATTCACTAAGTGCAGGATGCATAAAAACACCAGCTTTGACCTCTTGTGGAAAATGCAATGGGGCTCCTGTGCAAGCTTCCTCTTTGGATTTAACAGTTAAGAACTGAGATAAAAATTACTGTAAAGATATAAGAAAGGACACTCTCCTTCAATAACAAATGTCATTGCCTCCGCAGACGCCATAAAACCAGCAGCAATTTGCATGGACAAAGAGAATTAGACTGTCCCTGAAAGTAATTAAACTCTTCCTTTAAAAAAAAAGTGTTTATACAAGCACTACCATGCCAGTATGCAAATTCAAAGGTATGGCAGTGATCCATAAAAGTCAAAATTCAGTGGTTTGTGCCTTTTCAGCCTTTGTTTAGCTCTGTGTCCTAAACGGAGCTAAAGATTTGCGATTTGTTTTGTAGGGAAATTTTGATCTGCTTTTGATCCAAAGTGAGAACTGTTTCATTCTGAAAAGCTTGTTCAGTTTATTAATACTTTCATTTTCAAATTATACAACTTTGTGTTACAACTTGTCAGATCTAAGCATACTGTGTTGGCATAACAACTGAAAAAAAAAAAAAAGAGGGTATTATTTATTCAATATTTTAAGTCTTGAGGGGCAACTACTGCTTAAAGAGATCAAAGTGTCTCCTTTTCTGAATGTAAAAAGGCCACTGACAGTTTTTAAATTGTGAGTGGAGTTGGAGTAGGCAGTTGACATCTGCTGGGCAACTACAGACTTCACCTCCTCGCCCACGCTGTGTGTTCATAAGGCGTCAGCTTGTAACCAAATACACAGCAGCAGAGCTGAAAAATTATCACAGCCCAAACAACCCCGACAATAATTATAACTCAACTAATTATAAATGCAGCGCACGCCGTTCAGTAAAAGTTCCTTCTGGAACTGAGTAAGTTAAGATTTTTGGTGCCCAGTAACCCACCAATTTGTTTGCTTTGAGCATGCAAGAAGTAGGGTGTCCTACCTTCTCCCCGGCCACCGTCAGGTAGGCACAAAAGCCACCATCCTGTCCCTGGCGAGTGACACGGTGGTGCTCAACCTCTCTTCCCCCCAGGCCCCACACCACTGCTGCTATTAGACGAGAAAAATGGGTTGGGATTTTCCAGCTCTACCTTTCTTCCCATCAGCCCAGCAAAACCAATTTCCATTTTTTTTTGCTTTTCACCCCTTCTTTATGATCCCTGCTCAGTTCTAGCAGTTGCACCATATTTTCAGTATTGTGTCGTGTCCTTTTTCTTCATTATGCCAAAAAGTTTCTGTCTCCTTTATAGGACTTTTGAACTGTATCATTTTTCCTGTAAACAAGCAGCTGCCTGAGAAGACTGAAAGGGACAACAAAGACGTGCCTACATCTTATTTTCTGGCCCAGTATTTTAGTCCAAACTCTCCTCTTGGGGAATTTACAGAAGGGTTGATGCAATGTGGTGACGCCAATGGGAGGATGGCAACTCAGCCACAGTACCAAAGGATAAAGCCTGGGAAGAGGAATTTCTCATACTGCCTGGCTCAATTTACCCTGTTGAGGATACTCCTGCTCCCAGCCTCTCTGACACCCCTTTAAAACAGCAAAAAAAGGGGCACTTGGCCTTACAGTACCTAAAGGGGGCTACAGAAGAGATGGGGAGGGACTCTTGATCAGGGAGTGGAGTGATAGGACCAGGGGTAATGGTTTCGAACTGAAAGAGGCGAGATTTAGATTAGATTTCAGGAAGAAATTCTTTCCTGTGAGGGTGGTGAGACACTGGAAGAGGTTGCCCAGAGAAGCTGTGGCTGCCCCATCCCTGGAGGGGTTCAAGGCCAGGCTGGATGGGGCTTGGAGCAACCTGGTCTGGTGGGAGGTGTCCCTGCCCAGGGCAGGGGGTTGGAACTGGGTGATCTTTAAGGTCCCTTCCAAGCCAAACCATTCCGTGATTCTAGGGTAAAAGAAGTTGCTCAGCAGGAGTGACCTCGCTGCTCTTGGATACAAGAGCTATAACTTCGAGCAGAAGGGTGAAATGACAAGGATATCTAGCGGTGATGGGGTTTGTTGGTTTTTTTGTTACAACTGGTTGTGGTTAGGTGAAAAACTCCTTTCCCAGAGCAGCCTCAGAGCTCGGCTGCCCACCTGGGAAGTGCTGAGGCACCTTGAGACCTGGGGGGTTTTGCCTCACCCTCTGCCAACACCACCACCGCTGTGGGCAGCAGAGGGTCTGCCAAAGCTCAGCCTTGCTTCCCACGAGCACCTGATGGCAAAGCAGCATCCCCCCAGGGCTGGGAGCATCACCTGGGCTGGGGGCTCAAGGGGGCAGCGCCTGGTGGCCGCAGCCATGCGTGGTGGCACCTTGCCCATGCCACCAGTCTCCCTCCTCCGCCGGGCTCGCCCAGGTGTTTCTCCTGAAGGGGTGTTACAAATGCTGTGACTGTACGAAAGCAGATGGGATGGGAGCGCACACCCTGCCCGCCGGGCACTGGCTGTATGGCAAGAAGAGACATGCAGGGTGCTTTACATCTTTAGGAGGCATTGCTTAATCACCTAACAGCCAATTTTACAATACTCACTTCTACAAAAAAGAGTTAACTCAACGTTGGGAAAAAAACAATACACAGCTCCAAGTAAGGATTGCATGGATTACAGTGTGGGGCTTTTTTGAGAAATGGTACCCCGACTTCATCTTTCCTTCAGAAAAAAGTAGCATTTATCAGTTGCCTAAAACCACAGCCTGCAAACACCTTAAATTTCTGGGGTAAAAGACAGCAAAATCTTTTTATAGGAATAATTGCAACTGTTTCTATATCTCAGAGGTTTACTTTCCCTAGTGCCAGCCAGGAGCACAAGACTAGCTTAGTGTCTTTACCAATAAAACTAAGACTTACAATTCCTTTAAAATACCAGACTTATAAGAAATTATTTGGTCAGAAAACACTGACAAGCAAGGAGCTAATCTGGTTCCAAACATTTTCTTTTCTTCCATTGTTGTGGGCTTTTTTAGCTTTAACATAAAGCAGAAGCACAAATAAATTGGTCTAACCACAAAGCTTTTTATTAAAAAAGTAAACTCCAGTCGAAAGAATCGTCACAGGAGCAACACCAGCTCAAAGTACACTTCACTCTAGAGAGAGTCAAGTTGAAAGCTGAAAGGATCCAGTCCACCTCTCACCAAATCAAAAATAGAAACAGAGGGAGCAGCAGGTTATGGGACATCAAGCTGAGTCTGTGAAAATATTCAGGGATGTGTGAGATCTGTTTTCTCAGCCCCCCAAAATGGCAGTGATGTTTTGGTTGTTTAAGAGTTAAAATCTGCTTGTTGGAAAATAAATGTATGTTTATGCAAGAGTGTCCTTCAATACCAGCAGGATCTTGTAACATTTGCCTGCTGGTCCTATTTCTCCCTTTTCCAGCTCCTGCATCAGCTGAAAGAACACGAATAAACACTATGGAAGGGTTTGTAGGGAGCTACACACCGTCCACTCTTAAAAACACCTTCTAGCTGGCAATTTTCTGAGAAATTTCGTCTTAAAATAAGACCTTGCTACCCCCGAACGGGCAAAAGGAGCCCACGTTTTGATGCCTATCTCAAGCACAGCAAGGAGAGTGCTTCTATTTACCGATTGGAAGTCAATCAGCAATGATTTGTAAGAGTCCTGACTACCCGCCGGTGGGTGGAGCAATATGTGACTACTGGAAAATGATAATAAGTGCTGGCCTTCTAAAACCCCCTGCTGTGTGGGAAGACCCCTGAGCTGATTTAGAGACCAGAAAGAGCCCACCTATGCCAGTAGAGAGCTCACTGTAGCTTACGAGCACGGTAATCAGCTGAAACAGCATACAATAACAACACAGCTTCATTACTCTGCCATTAAAGCTAACTCGGTCTAGAGGTAGCATGACTACCTCTTGTATTGCACCACCTACACACGTCCTGAACATCCCATTGCTGAGTGCAGCCATAGGGAATCTGATGGACTCCATTAGGGATCCAGGACCACGAGCATCTCCAGTTTCCTGCCTTCCTGATTTTGCTCCCTGGTACGTTTTCCAGTTTGCAAAAGAGTAAACACTGTGTCCGTGCTTCACACATGAGGAAATAAACTTCCTTGCTCAGCAGTAAGTGGAGCCAAAACTTTGAACCACCAGATCCAGCCTTTCCTCAGCCTGCTGTGCTTCGTGCTCCAAATGCTGCCTTCAAAAAAAGAGCTGCCGTGCCTTGAAAATAGTATGTGAAGTCTACTTCCCCTGGGAGAAATATGAATTTGTCTGCTTTTGCTGCATGTGGTTCGAAACATGGGAAAATATTGTCAATGCCGTTCTCGTGTTTTCCCTTGATCTGGTGTCCCCAAACCACATGAACTACAGAGTCTCTCTCTTTGGGTGACCTTTTCTGACAGCAGCCCCAGGGAGTTCAGAAGTCCTTCTCCTGGTCTAATCAATAAGAACATACTTCTGCAAATCTTCCTCCTGGCTTGAAGCTAAATACACAACTAGCACTGGGAAGAAAAACAAATATTTATTGCCAGCTCGCAGACACCGATAATTATCTGCAGGTTCTTGCTGATTGATTGTTTTAACACATCATCTGCCGCGGTCGATAGTGCAGTGATTTTAGGAAGGATAGTTTTAATTCAAAAGAAACAGGGAGGGAGGGCAAAGAAAATGTAAGGGAGTAATATTTTGCTCTGTTATCCTTCACACCACCGAGGAAAAAAGAAACACACACCCTGCAGTTCTAGCTCCACTCTTGCAAAGCAATTCTTACAGGACCTAAGATCTGCCGTGGTGGTGATTCATCGCTGTGTTGGACGTAATGAGGATGTTTCCAGGCTGAGTTTGCAGAGCTCAACCTGTTTTACGTCTCCCTGATTAAAGGGAAAGAGCATTATTTTGGAAACAAAGCTGAACTCGCTTAGGTTTCTCAACCTGACGTTCTTCACCAGGGCGTGGTGGACTCTGCAGAGCACTCACTTCACTTTGGAAAGGACCTGTTTTGGCAGGGTTTTACCCGTTCCATTTCGGTTTGTTCTCCTCGAGAAAGTTTCCCCATGAAAGTGAGCGTGTCTTCAGCAGAACTTGAGTTCTCCTTAACTTGAATCCTAAGATGGCCCATCAAACTCATTAGCCCACATCACAATTTATCAGCTGAAGGGTTACCAGGTGAAAACTCTGGGTTTTTTTCCGCCTAGCATTACTTCATTAGAATTCATTGGCAGTTAGTATGAATTTCTCATTTAATAACAGAGTATTGTCTCATAACACGCAAGCCATTTTTATGTGAGCAGGAACCAGCGTTAAGCTTGCCTCTACTTAGACAACCATGGAAGCAGAGAATTATTTATTTAGGTTCACACTAAGATAATTTCATTGCAGAAGTTTCTCAGTGATTAACAGCAGGTCTCATGCAAATGAGAAAGGATTAGGAATTTAGGACAATTACCCCATAACGATGACTTGAAATAACAACAGTAAGTAAAAGACCATTTATGCATAGGCCATTTATCAGTAAAGCACAGTATATATTAGCAGAAAGCAGTGTCTTGGCCACAGCTTAGTGCTAAAGTGATAGCTTGGTTTGGCTTGATGGACTTGAACTGCTTTAAAGCAAAAAGCTATTAATTCCCCATCACTCTGACCTCACTCACAAATGTACACAGGCAAAGCCTGCATCCAAGCCTTTATGTACTTCTGCAAACCTCTTCTCCTACTGAGGTAAACAATTCAACTTAGAAGCCTTTCCGACTTGAATTTGAGGGGAGGAGCAGTTACATCTTGAGGGAGTGGTTCAAATTCATCTCATCATAAGCCCTGGCATGTACAAGCTTGACTTGGAAGCTGGCTTCTGCAAATCTGGTACTAATGAGGGCTGCTCCCCGATGCTTAGTTAGCGCCAGGGAGGCAGAAGTGGCAGAGGGCGTAGAGCCATCATCAAAGGGAGCGTTAAGGGAGTAAGTTAGCTATTAAATATAATGTGCACACAGTGCCTCGAAATTAAAGGTTTGCTCATGAGAGATTCGGGGAGTACCCCTATCTCACATTATCTTCAGAAGCAGTTGCATACATTGAGAACATCCCGGGATTAAAGCTCGGTCTTACACACTTTAATGCTGTAACACTTTTTTCCTCCTTTTTTTTTTTTTCCTATTTATTTTAAATTAAAGCAGGATTGCTTACACTTGCGTGTGTATATGGGTGTTGGGAGGGATCAGGTAAATAAAGCAGGTAATGTACTGATGAATCAGTACATATACATAAGCTCAGTTAATCAGAGAAGCGAGATGTACCTGCTCCCAAACTACCCCCAAGATAAAGATGGGTTAAAATATTTAATGTAAATTAAACAGAATCAATTTCCATGATAACACAGGCTATGAACTAGGAGTTTTAATCGACACAGCAGAGTGGAACGTTTCCAAAAAGCTCTTTTTAAGTTCTGTATTCCCAGGGCCCTTTGAGGCTGAAGTACGTGGAATTTGCATCTCATTTCCATATGCACCAAGTATTGTTCTCACTCTTGATCTGCAGTTTTCATGCTGTGAGCAAACTTTGGTCTGAAACCTTGCCAAAAGTCACCTTTTGCACTGGGAAGTTTCTCTCTGGTAGAGAGCAGTTCTGGATCTGGATCTAATTTTCTGTTAGAAGCAAAAGTTTACCATTTGTGAAAGAAAAACCCTGATATATAAGCAGAAATGGTACTTTGTGCTCATAAAATACATTATGAGCTCTGTTTGCTCTTCTTGTGAATGAAATAGCTTTTACAAGCTTTTACAATAGCTTTTTGCATCCTGAAAGTCTTCATCACTTGCCACCTATTGCTGACGGGGTAGTTAATGAACTACACAAGGACTTCCCACATTTGGGGTCTGATTTGGGCACAGTCTGCATATTCAGCGTGGTAGGTGACATTGGGTGTATTCAACTGCAGATGAGTACTTCAGCGGGGACTGCGTGTGATCTCAAGTGTCGTTTAGTGCCAGCAGAAGGAAGCCAGAAACCTCTGGGACATGGGTTACCCTCCACACTCCACAAACTGCCTCCAGTTCCCAAGAATTTTTGAGCGATGAGAGATTCAGTGATGGTGCTTGAACAAAGTAGAAACACGGCATTACAATGCTCACTGACTCAGCGTGCTCAAGGTGGCTCGGAACAATGCAAGCAGTGGGTGAGAAGCGATATGGAAATGTGAAAAAAAACCCCAATGTTTTGAGCGTTTTGTTTCTTTTCCAGCCTAACTCCTTTCCTGCCAAAGTAACCTGATGGTTTAACCCTACAGTGGAATTTCACATCCACCTCGCAGCCCTTATCACCGTCCAGACTATGGAGAGGTTATTGTAGCCCTGCTGTATCAGATTGCCTCAATAAGCCGGAGGAAGAGATGAGGTGAAGAGAAATGAGAGTTTGGCCACAAGTTTCCACACATTTTCAGCAAGAGAGGCCTCCTGTGAGTGCGTAAGTGAACGGCATCCTCTCAAGGATTTAAGGTCCTGACGATGCAAAGCGTTGAGGATCTTCACGGAGCCCTCAACACCAGCAGATCACGTATCCTGATGGGGAGATGAGAACCCTCCACACGATTGCTATTTTTCCACCCAATTTGACTGTAATTATTGAAGTGAAGTTGGATAATAAACAGTGGGATGCCATCTGCAATTGCCCTCTGTAGAGTTAATTGCTGAAGTGCATAACTATTATTTAGGAAAGAGTCTGATTAAATGAATCTGCCACTAAACATATAAAAGCACAAGCCCTAAAATTACAAGGGAAAGCGTGCTAGCGATTGCAGATGAGGAATGAAAATTACCATGGTAATTAAATGCTCTGGGCTTGATTCCCTTCTCTTACACCTCTTTAGTAACATCAGACTGTTTCCTACAAGCTAGGGAAAAAAAGTCAAATTTGTCCTTTCTTTCTTGCATCAGAGTTCATGAAATATAATGTTGCTGTGATATTTTCATTACCATATGCATTTAATTGAACCTGTATTTTCTAGCATTCTAAGTTTTGAATAATGATTGAATATTCCATGTTATTAAGTAGCCAGTCTTGTAATCTCATTTCTCACTGGGTAGTCCCAGGTAACGTTACACTTTCAGGAGACCAATGACTTGGGAAATTACGTGCTTCTCTATGCACTGTCATTAAAACCACCAGCAATCACTGTATATAAATGTAACTGTTTCATGCTACAAAGCAGCAGTAACAGCAACAAGCTTCCGTTTTTTCATTCATCCTGTGTCAAAGAAGTCAAGGTTTGCCTCGTCATCCAGGCAATGCACAGAGCATAGATCTGGACCCCATCCTGGGCTCTCCCTTGGGCTTCCTTGGACCGGCCAGAAACTTCCCCAGCCTTTGTTTCCCAGCTGTAAGGACACTTTTCCAAATCTACTTAAATTTTACCAAATTCTGAAAGCCTTTGGGTGAAGAATCTTGACTTCAGGGAAAGTCCACAATAAATGCCCCATGACTTGAGCTGGTCCCTGCTTGGAAAGCACAGTTGTGTGTTTGCTTCCTTTCTATTCCTACATGCAGACACCCTGGGATGCCAAAGAGTTGCCAGGACAGCCTGCTCCTCCTCCCAGACCCTCCTTAGAGGGGCTGTCTCCCAGCCCATCCCTCTGGAAATGTCCCCATGTCACTCTGCTCAGGGCATTTGCTTCAGCTGGAGGCCAGCGAGGGCTTCCCCATGCCTGGGATTCGGTGGTGGCTGTCAGATGTGATGGGAAGGCAGGGGAAGGAGAAGCAGTTTTACGTAGGCAGCGTGGCAACTGGGAAACCCAGTGTCTGGTCTGTCCCGTGCCCCAGGTGTGACGAGTCACTGGTCTGCTGGAGAAGTTGGTTTTCCAGAGGGAGAGCTGTGGGGCCAGCGGTGCAATTAAGTGTAGTCCCAAAAGAAGTCCTTTGCTGCTCAGAGACCACTCCTGACCACACCGTGTACCTCGCTGTTGTGTCATTAGCTGGGGATTTTTAGCAAGTGATATCCTTTTTTGTTATTTCTCCAGAGTCATAAATGGTGCTTCATCAGGGCAAGAGATTCCCCACACCTAAGAGCCTGATAAAGGCAAATTTGCCTGGAAGACAGGTGCAGGAAGGTGTCCTTTCCAGATGGCAAAATGATTCATCCCTCCGCTAATCCCCACAGCCACTAAACCTTCCACAAATCCTAGGAAAAAGCTGTAATTGAATTGAACAATGGTAAAATACCTGAAGACCTAGACTCTGTCATGTGGAAATGCCTTTTGCTGGTTTTTTTCCCCTCAAAATCTCTGTTTTCAACATGCAAATGAGCTGACCACTTCAACCTAAATTTAGAGTTTTAAGATTGCAGTTATTTTGACAGCAGGATCTGCACCAGTGGAAGAGCTGCAGGAGTGGGTGGAACATAAGATGGGAGAAGTGTAGCCATGAGTTTTTCATCCTCTTGTGCATCACATTGGGACTAATAAAATAAAATCAGTTATTTTCCCCCAACCAAACCCACACATGTTTATACATCTTCAAAGCCTGCAGTAGAATAAATTACACACCGAAAAAGTGTCTCAGGTCTGCAAGACACACCTTGCTCAAGAGAGGTTACGTAGCCAAAAATCAAGAAAAACAAAGGAGTGCTGTGCCAGCTTCAGGAAGGGTTTTAATTTCTGTGTTTTCTTTGCAAGCTCAGCCACGTCCCAGCCAGATACATCCCATACTGTGCTTATGATCTATCAAAAAAGTCTTTCTGGCTTTGTAAAGGTCCAAGCATGGTATAAGCTCGAGAACTTTATTTGTTCCGAGTGACAGAACACTGTAGGGCTGCAGTTCGCGTCTCTCAGTCCCTCATCCTAAACTCCATGCATTTCTAGTCGGTGTCCTAATGCACTAGATATTTTTTTCCTAGAAAATTCTATTTATTTGAGCTAAATACACTTGAAAAGCAAAAGACTTCTGATAAAGTCTAGATGAGTGTCATGTGGTTGAAGCAGAAGATCTGAACTCCTGGAGAAGATAACAAAGTGTAGAAACTCTTCATATTCTCACTTTCCACAGGGTTGATAAACTTTGCAAAAGACCAAGGGTGTGCAGATATTTTCACAGAAAATAACTGCGCCACTGGAGTTACTCTACTGGCTTTCAAAAAAAAAATAATAATAAAAAATAAATTGTACAGGCCTCATGTTCCCTGCGAGGTTTAAATTCTGCCAGTTTAAGCAACTATTCAGAGGCTCCAAACTCCACTTGTGCAACAAAGGGAACACTCGGCCTTCTTCTCTTCCAATGTGACCGACCTCAACGATGTTGGGTTTTTGTCTTCTGTGTGTATATATATTATATATCTTATGCCAAACGGCGGAGATTCAAGGGGAATTACAAACATTGCAGGGGGAGAATTTCAATTCAATTTGCACATTGTGTTGAACAACCTGCAAGAACGTTACAATTATATCTAATTATGATAGGATGAAGATGTCTGCAGTGGATTAACACAGCTACACGGTCCAAGTCATGTTGAGAATGTTTGCTGGCAGCTGCTGGGATACACACGCGTATGGCATAAGTCAGGGAAACCATCCCCTCAGGAAGACCGTATTTCAGAACCTACCCAGCCTGTGGCAGATTGAGTAGGGAACCGGAGCGTAAAGCCCAGAGGAAAGGAGATGTGAACTGTGGAAAAGAGGGGGGAAAGGGAGAGTTCACCTCAGGAAAGATGTAAAACACTTCCATCCTTTCTGTTTATATCACGACTTTTGTCTCTGTGCTCAGGAAGGCTGTAATTACACTTTGTTTATCCAGCACCGTGTTTAACTTGGCACGATACGAAGTTATAGATCCCACAGAACATGATGCTGAATGCTTGTTTTCTCTGACCTTCCTGAAGCAGTGTGGATAAACGTCATCCCAGAATTATTAAAACCCTATGTCTCAGCACTGAGGCAGGTAGAATCAGGTTCAACACAAGACCTGGATGCAAGTGAGATGCTGTCTCCATGGCCTGGTCTTTTGGGTGGAATCCAAGACCAATATCAGGCACCTGTGTCCTGCGTGAGGAAGGGCAAGAGACCCAGAAATAAAATCCCAACACTACACCAGATGAGCAGGGATAGGATGTTAAGAAAAACAGAGGACGGGATTGGATCTGAACACATCCCACCTCTAGAGAGAAGGTGTCTGAAGGAAGGGGCTGGAAAGGATCAGGACTGGGACATGAGTTTGCATCCTTAACGGTCAGGTCTACAGCCCTGTTAAGGGTCAGGGGTAACCCATCCCTGCAATGGTTGAGATCTACATTGTGATGGCACAGTCTTGCCGAGGCAGAAGCCTGACAGCAGAATCCACTCTCACGTGTCCTAAACATACATTTTTTTACATACAAGCTTTCCATATTCTCCCATTGACTAAATGACTCCATTGTCCCAGATGTATCTTCCTTTACCACCTGGAAATTTTGTCCAGGATGATTTTGAGGATTTGCTTAGGTTTTCCAGGTTTTTAATAAGCTTGAAGAGGTCAAATGGCAGATGCATGCCCACTGAGACACAATCACACAACACATCAATGGCGTTTCTAATGCTGTCAGAAGCATCAGCTGAGTCTTCAAAGTACGCACTGGAGAATATTCTGCATGTGTCTACTATGTCCAACATTTCTGCATTAGAAGTGCTGGACTTACTATGGATGTGATTCATGATAACCCCAGATATTATGTGATAGTCCACACAGAGGATGACCTGCCTGGTTTGTCTGTAGATGCTCTCCAGTGGGAAACTGGATGTACAACTGCAGAATTTAAGCATGTAAGAGAGAGGAAGGATAGGGAAGGAAGCGAAACTCCAAACGACTCTGTAGGATCTGGAAGCAAGGTGAAACTTCTCTTGTATTACCAAGAGAAGTGAAGTAAAACTTCTTAGTATTTTCTGTCCAGTTAAAGCTGGACACAGAAATGACACAGATAGGGCCTAACCTGGAGATCAGGAGGAGGGCTCACTGAGAAACACTTTGCTGAGCTCCCTGGTCTCTCTCTGCTCTCCAGAGCCATGTGCCAGAGGCCAATTTGCTGGGTTGGTCTATGCCCAGCCACAGGAGGGCACAGATCTGATGCAGAAGCTCTGAGAGCAGGACTGGGAGTGATGCTGAACAGAGCCAGCCTGATTCTGGAGCCTTACGTTCATAGAGGCCTGCTACAACGAGCTCCTTACAGCTGAACTTTGTGCCCAGAAGGTAGAGTTTGACCATAGACAACACACTTTCAGGAACAACTTTGAAAAGCTGTGATAAACAATCCCCGAGATTGCTTCTGCCAGGGTTTTAAACACCCTTTTTCAACAAGAGCGGCTGAGATTCTGAGCCTTAGATAAAACGTTCTTCCTTTTGATTTGAATTAACATAAATTGGAAGGATGCTTGAACTTTCCTCCTGGCTCAGGTTAACAGCTCATCACTCACAATAACTTGTTTCAGAAAAAAAAAAATAAGAAAAGGGAAAAAAAAAAAGAAATAGGGCACATCTAGAGTGATCCCTCTCTTGGCCTATTGTCCCAGACCCAGTGGTTTACTTCTTTTCAAGCTGAAGGTTGCACCTGGGTCAACACGTTTCATAGCACACTTAACCAAAACTCGCTACAAACAAGAAATCCTTTCATCTTCTAAAGCTGCTTTCTTTCATAATCACGAGGAGACTCTTTCACACGACCCACCTACCGGAGCAGTTCCAAGGCAGCATTCTGCAGCCTGACACTCCCTGGGAATATCTTCCTACCATCTTATATTTTCACCTCCCCGTTTCTTGCTGGCACTCAGGGCTGGTTGATCAGGCAAATGCCAGGTTTCCCCGTGCACCTTGCTGTTTGCACATTTGATCAGCAGTAGATGTTAAGTTTTGAAAAGCAGTGATTAGCGAGAAGAGGTTACTAGTGTCTTCTAAAGGGGGAAGAAAACCTTAAATGCTGTAATATTTCTGACCTGCTACATTACAACGTGTGGTTTTTTACGCTATGCAACCCACCATCTAAAGCAACCAGGTTTCTTTCTGCACAGGGGTGAGGGCATTTTTCTTCTTCGTCCTGTTAGTCAAAAGCCCTGATGTATTTCAGCGACAGTCCCTGTTGCCCATAACTTCATGTATAGACACCAGATACTACAGAATCACAGAATCTTCATGGTTGGAAGGGACTTTTGAGATCATCGAGTCCAACCATTAAAAATATTAGGTGATACGGTCAGGAGAGCTGAGGGAAAACGGGCTGGGAGACGCGACCCACTGCTTCAAGAGGCTGCTCCCCACCACCCTTGCAGGCACTTACCATAACCCATGAGGGACTCGCAGGTCCATGGCACACCCGGGCCAGACCGGGTGCAGCTCTCCCATAACGACGCTTGGTGCACGTAGGGCAAGGTCTGCGACTCCAGCCAGCCCCTGCCCGCCAGGGCGATGATGCCGAAGATGACACCTATGCCCAGGAGCAGGGGTAGGATCCATCTGCACCGCGTGTAGTCGAGGCCGTACTTCACCATCTTGCAGGGCAGGGGGAGGTTGGTGGGACGAAGGTGGCCGTCTCCGCTGGGGATTTGGCGGCAGCAAGGGATGGGTGCTCCTGAGAAGCTCCTGGAAAGCGAGCGCCGGTCCTTACCAGCGCCTGTGCATGTGTCTGAGAAAAGGTTTTTAATCAGGAGAGACACGGCGGGGAGGGAGGGAAGGATGGAAGGAGGGAGGGGAGAAGCTCCACCTAGATTCAGATGAGTAAGAGCTGCCGCTGAGCAATAACCAGTTGAGCTGGGGAGAAGCTTCCCGGCTGGGTTTATCTGTTGGGATCCTCTCTGCCCTGCTGACTCCGGAACAAATCCCCCTCGGCATTTAACGCTTTCCTTCCCCTCCGCTCCCCACCAGCAGGAGCATCTCACAGCTGTGTTTACCCCATCCCATCTCCTCCGGGATTTGCATTCCTGCAGGCAAACGAAGGAGACAAGCCAGGGAACTATTTGCATTAGAGGGTGGTTGCTTCTGGAACTTGCCAACCTGGAGGTTGAAAGCTGCTTTTCTCAGTCTCCACTTAAAAACAAAATGATACCTTATTTTTTTTACAATTAAAATAAGAATTCCTCTACCTGCCATAAAGCTAAGACAATAAAGAACGTGTGACCGCCCTCCCTCCCCCTTTTTGGGACATAGCTGCAGGGGAAAATATATAACAAGGTTTACCATTAAAAATATAGTATGGTCTGGGTATGGCCTCAGTGGGGGAACAAAAAGAGTTTTTATTTGGCCGTGCTTTACAAACACTCCTTGGTGTGGTCCTGGGGCCTGTCAGAGCCTGCCCGCGATGTGCTGCGGGTGCGATGCAGAGGTGAACCATCATGGAACCATCACTTAAAAGATGGGTGTCAGGAGGATGGGGCCAGTCTTTTTTCCATGGCGCCCAGTGACAGGACAAGAGGTTACGGGCACAAACTTGAACATAAGAAGTTCCATCTAAACGTGAGGAGGAACTTCTTTCCTGTGAGGGTGGCAGAGCCCTGGAACAGGCTGCCCAGAAAGATGGTGGAGCGTCCATCTCTGGAGACATTCAAAACCTGCCTGGACATGTTCCTGTGCAACCTGCTCTGGGCAACCCCGCTCTGGCAGGGGGGTTGGACTAGATGATCTCCAGAGGTCCCTTCCAACCCCATATCATTTTGTGATTCTGTGATTCTGTCCCTCACCATGCCTCCATGCCGAGTGCAGGCAGGGATTTCCATCACTCAGCTCATTAGCCAGATAGCCACGTTCATAGCACTCCCCCTTTGAACTAACACATGCTACAACCGAGTATTTTGGTAGGACTCGTTCATCAGCTGCAGCTGAAGACTGAAGATTGAATCTTGCAGATTGAAGCTGGTTTCTGTGAAGCACGTTTAAGCACAGAGGATGCAAAGTACCCTTTGCTCCCATGGTGGATTTTGTCAGACGGGTCTGCATCCAAGTACAGACCTCATTTACTCACAGAGATACTCTACTATATTGCAGCTTTCATGGTGAAATATGACATCTATACTCAATTGCAAACTCCACAGCATTTTGCTGAATTAATATTCATAAATCAATAATGGACTAGATAAAATACATTAATAATTTACATTGAATCTATACACGGTACAGGGGAGTGCATGAAGGGGTGCTGAGCTTGCACAGACCCACACTGGAACATCCATGGCAATGAGCTACAGCACTTTGAAGAGGTAGTAGCTCCTTCATGAAAGCAATTTAAACAGATTAACATGACACTATGCCTTATCTCTGATCAGAGGTATCTCATTAGCCTGGTGGTATATTAGCAGTGGTGTGGCTGCTTTCCCTCTCATTCTCCAGCTGATGCAATTCTGGCTAGCTGGAGCATCCTGCCAGCAGCTCCCCCATGGTATGGACACAGCCCAATGTCCCTGCTGTTGTGAGAGCTCTATCAGGGGCGTTCAACAAGTCTCTGTTAGAGCAGGAGACATTCTTACAGAGTTGGCCTTTGAATTTCATAGAATCATAGAATGGTTTGGATTGGTAGGGACCTTAGAGATCATCAAGTTCCAACCCCCTGCCCCGGGCAGGGACACCTCCCACCAGACCAGGTTGCTCAAAGCCCTGTCCAGCCTGGCCTTGAACCCCTCCAGGGATGGGGCAGCCTGTTCCAGTGTCTCATCACCCTCACAGGAAAGAGTTTCTTCCTAAAATCCAACCTAAATCTCCCCTCTTTCAGTTTGATGCCATTACCCCTTTTCTTATGCCCTTGGACATAGTCCTTCTCCAGCTTTTGTGCAGGCCCCCTTCAGATACTGAAAGCTGCTATAAGGTCTCCCTGGAGCCTTCCCTTCTTCATGAACCATGAAGACACCTCAGCTGGTTTTTTGGGTTGGAAATAAGGGACAGCCTCAAGCATTTTTTGTAACGGACAAAACCCCACCATTTCCTTAGAATATCATGTATCTTCTCTTGTAGTCCACATTTGTACTATCCACAAATTCAGTTACTGTTAACCTAAATATAATGTTTTAAATGCCATTTACCAGTTCTATAACACTGCAGTAAAACATTTTTATGCATGATATTTAAAACAAATATAATTTGAAGCTGACCCTTAATGCAATATGCTGGTACCTGCAAGCTGTCCAGCTGCACATCTTTCTACTGTTGCCACTGCTGAGGTAGAAATGGGCACATCAAACTCCAAAAGATTGAGAGAATATTGACTTGGATTTGGATATTAAATGTTTTTTTAAAAGATAGGTTCAGAAACACTCATGCGTGTGTCAGTAGACTGTAGCCAAGCCCTCACTCAGCTGTCTCTATCCGCTCTCTTGCCAAGTTTCAGTCCTTCAAGAATAGCTACAGTTTACAAAAAACTCAGCCTTTTTTTCTTCTCAGAGAAAATAGAAAACTCAAGTTCAAGCAATTTTGTAGCTGAAATCCAGTATGAAGCCAGGCACTGTCAGGTATTTGAGAGCCAGTGTTTGTAGAAGAATAAAATCCTCTCTTTCTCCTACTTTTAGAATCCTCATCCGTGGGCCAGGTAGGCATTTGTGACCAAAGGATTTGTCATCAGTTTTTGTTATAACTCACCTGTGAACAAATGGATTTTGTCATAAATGTTAGCATTTGCAAGACGATACCACTGAACGTATTTATCACACTGTGAAAGAAAGATGAGTAGCGTTCAGTCATCGTGGGTGTTTCTGCATCTTGTCCATCTTTGTCATCCCTAAGTAACTTAAAACTACAAGCCATTGTCACATTCAATACAAGGGTAATTTGTGATATGTGGAACAGCAGAGAGGTAGATGTAATCAAAAGTGACAAAATGAAGCACCTCGTGTAATTCTGATACTCCTATGGCAAACAGGGAAAAATGATTGAAAACTCTTGTTAAGGATTCTGTGATTTGAGGTTATGACTTACCCACAATGTGCTTTGTATTTTGGAGTTGAGGGTTTACGTGAAAGCAAATGCTTTCTCCTTTTCACTCTCTGTGGATAGTCCCTCCTGGTTAATACAAGCAACGTCTGTTGAAAATGAAGATATATCATTTGAGCAACCTGCTCTAGTGGGAGGTGTCCCTGCCCATGGCAGGGGGGTTGGAACTGGATGATCTTTAAGGTCCCTTCCAACCCAAACCATTCTATGATTCTATGAATCTATGATCATCAGTGTTATCAACTGTTATCAATATTATCAGTATCATCAACTGTTAGACTGTAGTGCACTTTCTGCATCTGAAAATGCTCCTAGTGAATCTTCGTTGCTACTTGAAGTAATCAATTAAGCAGTAGGATATTGATAAAACACGCAATTCTACAGCAGAATTCTAGAGCTAAAAATAAAAAGATGCCCTTTTCAGCCATGACACAAATTATTTTCTTAGTGGAAGGAGAAGCTACCAAATTATTAGCAGCACATTTTCATCCACTTTTAGTCTGCCAATCTGGTCTGGTCTGCTCATCTGTATGACCGACTGGATTGACATGGGCTAACCAGCTGTGATGCACGTTCATGACTTGGGGTAAGCACATTTTCATTCTCTAATATTTGCACCACTTAGAAATCACACAGTGATGCAACTCAGTCAGCCAAATCCTACCGGGGCTAAATTGTACCTTCTGGTCGCTCTCTGCACCCTGCATCACTTGGGCACTGAGGCAATAGCATTCTCAGTATGACTAATATTTCACCCATAGTAAGCACATGTAGAAAAATATCTTTAGACACCAAAAGTGTTCACAGGATAATCCAAGCTGCAATTCCCTTGGGTTAATGAGAAGGATACTGGAAATACATTTTTAACAGGACCTGACTTTAATGCAAAATAAGAAGCCCCTCCTAAAAAACCAAACCCAGTTGAGATCTTGTCGTTTCCTATGTACCAAGCATTTCTGAGGGACTCTCCCACGGTGGTTGGACACTGAGGTTCATCCAGGATGCTTGTGGTGACCTGAGAGTGGTTGGTGCTTAGTCCTGCTGCCATGCATCTGGGAAAGCCTTCCTCTATCTGCCTTACCCAGTGTAGGAAAGCTCTCCAGAAGTTTGCGACCTCCTTTGTTCGCTGGCTGTGGATCATGGAGAATTTCCACGGGGTCTTGTTAAGAGTTTTAGAAAGACCCATCCAGGACTGGCTTGCTGTTGGACCTCCAAAGCCTGCCTGATGCACAGCACTCCCTCAGTCTTGTCAGTAAAGCAGACCTACCTCAATGAGACAAATGCTTGGGTTTAAAAAGCACCTTTTTCCTTTCCTTAGCCAGGCTACATATGCAAAACCAGAAGATTATCACAAGAGCACACTTCAACAGCCAAGTTGCAAACGTGAGGCTGCATCTAGGATTGTTATTTATGTGAGCAATTCAAGGGTGTATTAGGAAAACACAACATTAGGGAAACATAAAATTAGGAAAACACAGAAATCTCTGCGTGCCTGAGCATGCCTTTCATTTTCTGCTAGTTTTTGCTAAAGGACATGGTTTCTTCAGGGTAGGTTCTATACTGGAACATGGTGTAATCCCCAGTTATTTCTTAGAGATGGTCTGTAGAAGTTTGATGAGTTCAGTCAACCCATCCTCCCCCCAGGCAAATGGCTGAAATCAAGGGTGTCCTGTGAACCCACTACGCAGTTACCAGCTGAGGTGGCTTCAGGCCATTTGTAACTATTGTGGGGTTCTGCATCTTCCTCGGGTGGCTCTCAGGAGCACAAGCTCTCTGGTGGGCAAGCATGAAGCATGTTGCATACAGGGTTTTTATGAAAATCTTTTTTCAGTCATGCCCAGGTTTTTTTTCCAGTAGTGCCCAGAGACAGGACAAGAGGTAACGGGCACAAACTTGAATATAAGAAGTTCCACCTAAACATGAGGAGGAACTTCTTCACTTTGAGGGTGGCAGAGCCCTGGAAGAGGCTGCCCAGAGAGGTGGTGGAGTCTCCTTCTCTGGAGACATTCAAATACTGCCTGGACACGTTCCTGTGCAACCTGCTCTGGGTGGACCTGCTTTGGCAGGGGGTTGGACTAGATGATCTCCAGAGGTCCCTTCCAACCCCATGAGATTCTGTGATTCTGTGAAATTCTGTGCAAGCAGTTTAAAGTGGTACGGCACAGTCCTGTTCTACATATGGGATAATTTCACTTAAACTACTTACTTTGGGCCCAGGAACTTCTCTGTGACATATCTAGGCTAACTAAATAGTTGTCCTATCATAGTGGATCGTAGGAGTAACTGCTTGTAAAACATATAGTTCAGCTGCCTTAGAGAGGAATAAAATCACCCTTACACAGGTAATTCCCAGGTGCCACACCTTGGCTACTTACATTCCTCTGTCAAAGAAATGGCTTTCATTTACTGTGCCTTTTGGGTCAGTTGAGAACAGCAGCAGCTACTTCTTTAAGCGCCGTGAGATTTACAGATAAGGCGTGCATACCAAGCATATCTTTAAGAGTTTCAGCCATGAATTTTCACTTTGAGATTCTCCAGCCAAAAGCAGGGTTTTTCTGAAACCTGTTATGCTGAAAATCTTATATTTGAAATGACCTCTTCAGTTTTAAATGTTGGACATGGAATTGCTGTGGAAAGCATGCTGGAATGAAAATCGTGGTCTCCTATCAACATTGTCAACATTTCCTTTTGTCTTGATACAAAATGCCTGTTATGATTTTCCTGAGATTTGTTTTGCAAGTTGTTTTGTCTTTCTACTACACATTAGAACAGAAAGAAATTTTCAAGGGTCATGATTCATCTGAATTCCTTTTTCACAATAAGTTCTGCTTATTTCTTGTCCTATGGGATTGCCAACCCAAAGAGAGCTTAAAAATAGGCAATTTAATGAAAAGGGACTGTAATGGACACACGTCAGCTCCTGCCCCAATTATATGCCTCCATCTGTATTCAAGACTGTGATGGTCAACTGAAGTCCTTTAATCTGTGACCATTTCCCAGGGCAGCCCACTGAGTGCAAGAGTTAGCAGGCTTTTTTTTGAGCAACCTGGTCTAGTGGGAGGTGTCCCTGCCCAGGGCAGGGGGTTGTAACTTAAGGTCCCTTCCAACCCGAACCATTCTATAATTCTATGATTTTAGGCTCACGGTTTCATGTGAATGCTCACTCCAAACCTTTCTGGGCCCTCTCACTGAACACTGATTTCCATTGTAGCCCCTTGACCCTTGACAATTTTTAATATTTATAAATTATTCTGTATTCGTAAAGATCCCTGTGGAAAATAGTATGTGTTGCCCATGGTCCCATAAATAAATAAATAAAAAGCACATCATGCCCAATTCTTCTAGTAAATGTTATCCAATCCTGCAAAGACAAAGCCATGAGGAATATCATTCATAGAAACATGTATATTTATTATTTATATCATACAATGCATATTGCTTATTATTTATATTATTTATAGTTATATTATTTGCTTTATAAAGCTCTAGCTATGCCTGCGTATTTTCCACTACAGTCTTTATTATAAATATAAACTCATTAAATTTAGGTACTCAAAAATCACAATTAAAAATACCCTTTGGATTATTCCGACAACTCCTAAGTAATTTAAATATCATTTTATAGAGGCAAAATTTGAGGGCGTTGGCTTTTTGCCTGGAACTTCTGCCTGTCAGGCTCCATAGCTGGAGTAGCTCGGTCCACACCTTTGGGTGCCAGGAAACCCCAGACAAAAGGCTGATTGCGGTACCAGCATAGATGGATGCGTTGGACCTATGTTATAAACACGCTGCCCATACACAGCAAAATTGACATGTTCTTGGTCAATGGGATCTCCACATGGGACCTGCTGCACCCCTGCAGTAATGCTGACATACCCCAGGTGCCGTGAACTCACTGCCCACGGATGTCACTGCTCCTGTTCGTTACAGGAACCTCATTCAGAAACTCAGCATCCCCATTTTTGGCAAACATCTCCTCCACGTTTGATTACACTTTATTCTGGTTGTGAGTATCATCTCCCAGGTTCATTTTAAAATCTGTGCAGCTTCACCTACGAGCACTGAAACCCCTGTTTTTTCAGGGTGCTGTTCCATATTGCCAGGAACCTCCACTGGACCAGCACCTCAGCTCTCAGCATTTTGGTTTCCATTGATATATGGGCTTGGCTCATCGTTAATTCAACAGGGCTCAATGATCTCAGCAACTCCTTTTTTTGTCTGTGTTTAACTTTTCCTTTTAGTACATGGGTGGTTTTGTTTCTATAGTGCTTATCACCATAACAACCCTCCTCCCCCCAAAAAATCACCTTGAATGATCTGGTTTTACACTGTTGTGATTTACGTATGTATTCTAGGTCCAAAAGTCCTTAGATACAGGACGCAAAGGACAGGTGACTTCTTCTTAAGAACTCTACCATGCCAAGGAATTGTCTAAAAAATGAGTCACTTGTTACATCAACTAAAAATACAAAATCCCAGTGGGGTGTGGCAGCTGTTTCCCATATCTGTGAGATTTAATCATTAATCATCCCATTCAGGTCATTCAGCCTTCCCTAGCACCCCGTCACACATGGGTTTGATTGCTCATAACTCCCCCTGAGACGAGAGCCGAGTGTGGTTGGATTCTCCCAACCTGCTCTCTCCCCTCCAGGGCTGGGCCAGAAGGAGCTCCCCTGAAGCTCACCAGAGTTGTTCAGGGGATTTTAATGACCACAGAATTAAGCTGCTGCTGAAAAGTGATGGTTTATCAGTTAGGTTGATGGTTGGACTAGATGATCCTAAAGGTCCCTTCTAACCTAGACAATTCTATGATTCTATGATTTTATGAATACAGATTGGCAGGTAAACAAGGGTACAGATGTTCTTCGTGTCAAAAAAAATGGGCATTATACAAACCCTCCGGTTATCTTCAGAGCTTTTAGGAAAAACTAAAAGGAACTAAAATATTTTCCCTAATTGTTTACATAAAATTTAGAGTAATAAAACAAGAGGGGTGAAAAACAAACCAAAAGAAAAACAAACAACAACAACAACAACAACAAAAAAAAAAACAAAAAACAACAACAACAAAAAAAAAGCAAGCTGCCAGAATCCAGGGTGGTAAATGCATTTTAAAACTAAAACATTTAAGGAAGAGGACAGCTTAAAAAAAAAATAATCAGGAGAATGGCAAACCTGTCTTTCCAGAAATCAGAAGCCGGTTTAACAGAGCAGTGTCTGGCAGATTCACTCCCTGTACGGGCTCAGAGGGAGGAAGAGTTGTTGAGGATACAGAGGGCCACTAGCACAGGACTGTTTGTGGGCCATAAATAACCTGAGGTTAGAAATGGGAAGGTTTCCAGTCACAGGAGAAGTGCCGTCTTCCACTGAAAGAAGCAGGTGAGTACATCACCCTTTTCTCTATATTTAAAAATTCTTGATCAGTATATGAAAGCTATTTGTCACGGTTTTGATACCGAATGAAGAGGCTTCTCACACCTGAGACCTTCCGTAGATCGCAGTGTTCTTAAGATGTTTAGGTTTCCCCCTCAATAGTGATGCATTTAAGAGGTTTGGGCTCAGCAAAGAGCTTTCTGCGCCTGGCGCTGCTGAGGAAAGCACAACACAGCCGTGTTTTGCAGCGCACACCCCAGCTCATTTGACTGGAAAATGAAGCTGTTGCCTCCTGGATGAAGGAGGTCTTCAACTTCATTTTATTCAGCCAGCACTTCATGGATACTGGCATTCACCTGAAGAGAAGTAAAGTTCGGCTATTCGCTTAATTTTCTGAAACGAATCCGTGAACCACAAACACTACCAAGTTTCTACAACCGTCAGTTAAAACAGTTTTAATTAAGCCACCACATTTGAAAGGAGTGCCACATACATTAGTATCACTTGAGAGTAATTGATGACTATTTGCAATAGCTTTCTCCTGAACATCTTAATTGTGTAACATGCTGGTTATGCTTCCACCCCTCCCAGTATGTTCAGAGCCAAGTTTATTTTACATTTGTGCTTTTTTGACAAGTTATGACAATGCTTATAAAAAAAACCCATACAAAAGACTTAAGTTATGGTAAACACTATTACCAAACCGCCCTTCCTTTCATTAGGAAGGGTGTCCATTTTCTTAGACCTTTTCTCCTTCTCAGCTTTAGCTGCGCAAGGATTTTTCAGACTCGGGGTTCTCTGACATGTTTTGAATTCACTAGAAAGTTAGGTACTATCATTACTCATGATACAGATGAGTCTACACAGTATTCCCCATCAGCCAGTACTGTACAGAAAAGAGGAAAAAAAAAAAAAGTGTTCTCTTTTTCAGCAAGAATCATAAATACAGTTGATTGTATATGCCACGACTGAGCTTGTAACATAGTTCTGAAGTCTTCAGATGTATAAAATACAGGCCAGGAAGAAATCACCCAGCCTTTCCAAAACAGGATCACATGCAATATACAGAATTACCAAATTTAAAAAGGTGTTACAAAACAGAAAGCTATACAATATATAATACAAGAAATACTGGGCATTGAAAAAGCTTAGTTCTGAAGGACTTTGGCTTTACAGTGTGCTGGCTAATGCTCTGTATGTTCTGTTTTGTACATATGCATGAACACATATACCCACACACTTACACTCTCCCTAGTACTCGGCTCACAATAGTAAGAAGTAAGTTCCCAGATGCTCGTTACACAGAGTAATGCACAGTATTTGCTTTCCACCCTGCCTGTACCCCGCTTGGAAACCTGTCTCTGCTAGAGCTACTTCCCCCATACCTGGAAGAGGAGCTCCACAAAGAGTCTCTTCCTTTCTTCCTCCCAAGCTGAAGAAAGCTCTGACAAAATTATAGACCGTAATTAAATCTGCTGTAAGCTGCTGCAGGTCCATGACCAACATAGACAGGGCTCTGCCTCGCTGGAATACTTATTTGGAATTGCTGGCTCCAGAAACATGAGCCAGCCAGATTGCTCCCCGAGACAGGCGTCTGTATGAAGTTTGCATATACAAACTGCTCCCAGAACTGCTTTCCTATTTTTACCTGTTAATCCTAGTGACTCACAAAGCATCCCCAAGTTTACTAAACTCTGGAGTACCTACAGCGTGCTTTAGAAACTTCGGGAGGTTTTCAACACCTTATGCTAAGATTTCCCTCCAAAGTACAGCTGCAAATTAAAACACTGAGGTTTTAAAAAGGTAGACATAAAGAACAGTGTATGCTTCTACTCAAAGGCATTTTCTAAATCAGCATCCCTCAAATACCATGTAAAAATGTATGTAGCTTAACATCTGGAAGTTTATTGATTCTCTCTGTGACAATGTATATTAAATTATATGTGGCTCCATCACAAGTCCTGCAGTGGCCACAAAAACACCAGTAAGTGTTACTTTAACCACTGTTACACACACCAGCTCCATGCTTTAGAGGAGATCTCCGTCCAACAGCACCAATCGGTGGAAAATAAATTTTACTTTTATTTTCCCCTTAGTTCAAATAGCTAATAGTCAACAATAGTCCAGTAACAGGAATGAGAAGAGATTCTTAGGCAGCAGGTGACTGCAATAGTCTCAGGGAAGTTCCTTCCTTGGGACTGACTTTGGTGGAAGAAAAAGCATTCTTTGGAAGGTTGGTTCTTTTTCTAGTTCCATTTAAGGCACTTTTGTCAGAGGTGAAAACAAAATAACTTGCAGGTCCCTCTAGTGGGTTGTTTAAAATCTCTCCTCTTCCTTTCTACACTTGAAACACTACATCTTTATTCATAAGCGAATGTTTGAATAAAATAAGGATGACGCAATTAGTTGGGAGGGGAACGAGCAAGTAAACCACCCAATCAGAATCGACATGAGAATACGTATATAATACTTTAGGTAAAAGCTATTTGCTTAAAGATGCCAATGTTTTTACTAATTTATCGCCAGGGCTAGTAAGAAATACTCTGGAGAAATAAGGTGTGTTTTTTTCAGTCTCCTGTAATCGCACCAAATTTGCATCAGAGGTGCTCCTCTGTTGTTTTGACAGTTGACTGTACTTGGATTTAACCTTTCAATTTAAGTATGGTGCTCGCTCCGGGGAGGAGTAGTAATAGGTAGGCTTGATGTTTCCCAGCACTTCATCTTCCCAGTTGGGGAGGCAGCAGAAGAAGAAAGCACAACCTATGACAACAACGGTGCTGGCCCAGCCAAAGCCATAGGCCCAGCTGAACATGTTATCTCCCATCAATGGAATCTCTTCTGCGAATTTGACTGGGTAGATGACCAAGCCTATGATCTGGAATGCAGCTAGAAAAAAAGAAACAAAGAAACACAGGAGTAAATGACAATGGATATATCACATTTCTCACTTTAAAAAAAGGTACCTTTGGGCAGAGAGGAACCTGATGTACTTCAATAAAGGCAAGTGTAGGGTGCTGCACCTGGGGAGAAATAACCCCCTGCACCAGGACAGGTTGGGGGTTGACTTGCTGGAGAGCACCTCTGAGGAAAAACACCTGGGAGTCCTGGTGTACAAGAGGATGACCATGAGCCAGAAATGTGCCCTTGTGGCCAAGAAGGCCAATGGCATCCTGGGGTGCATCAGGAAAAGTGTGACCAGCAGGTCAAGGGAGGTCATCCTTCCCCTCTGCTCTGCCCTGGTGAGGTCCCATCTGGAGCACTGTGTCCAGTTCTGGGTTCCCCAGTTCAGAAGGACAGGGAACTGCTGGAGAGGGTACAGCAGAGGACTACAAAGATGACTACAAAGATGATTAGGGGAGTATCACCCTTGCAAGGAGAGGCTGAGAGACTTGGGTCTTCTTAGTCTGGAGAAGAGAAGGCTGAGGGGGGGGGATCTGATCAATGCTTATAAATAATTAAAGGATGGGTGACAAGAGGATGGGACCAGTCTTTTTTCAGTGGTGCCCAGTGACAGGACAAGAGGTAACAGGCACAAACTTCAATATAAGAAGTTCCACCTAAACGTGAGGAAGAACTTCTTTCCTGTGAGGGTGGCAAAGCCCTGGGACAGGCTGCCCAGGGAGGTGGTAGAGTCTCCTTCTCTGGAGACATTCAAAACCCGCCTGGACATGTTCCTGAGCACCCTGCTCTGGGTGGACCTGCTTTGGCAGGGGAGTTGGACTAATTATCTCCGGAGGTCCCTTCCAACCCCATGTGATTCTGTGATGCCTGGAGTTAACTGCATATCCTTTTAAGATACGTAAAGATTCGTTTCATTCCTACAATCAAATCTGCTTTCTTACAGAGGTACATGACTTCTGGCCAAGGCAGATCCCCACACCCATCTGGCTGCAGAGCTAGGGCTGACATTGCCAGGTTGCCGAGGCACATACCTGCATGCTGTGACCAGCCCTGTCCCACAGCCAGGCACCACGATCCTTGCGGAGCTGGTTACCTCCCACTTGTACCACAGCCCCATCGTTCCTCCTGCCCTCGGAGAGGTGGGAAGCAGATGGGGCTCTCAGCTCCGAAGCCTTGGTACGTGACATGTGGGGTCAAAGGTGTTGGTTGCCACCATGCTCTGCCTTTGGGAAAGTGCTAACTGGCAAAGGCCACCGGAGCTTCCCTAACCATTATCTTCCCAGAGCATAAATCAGCCTTCACTTGTTCCCCATGAAAATGAGTCATAAACCAGACAAAGACAGCTCATTTCATAAGGGAGGCTCCGTCTCGTGTGTTTTTCTGCTGACGCTTGTTTTACATCTAAAATAACCCTGTCTCTGTGCCCAGCCTTACCGACAACGAAGAGCAAGCCTCCGATTCCTCTCACAAAGTTGAAGCGGAGTATCTCGATGGAGAAGGCGATGACAGCGAGGGCAAAACAGATGACCAGGATCACAAAACCAACGAGGTACGTGGCGGCCGCTGCTCTCCCCCATCCTTCAAGAGAAAACAAGAAAGATGTCAGAGGCAGCAGCGTGCTGAACTGTAGGTCAGTGCAGGTCTTTGGTTTCCTTTGATCGTTTTTCTTTATTGTTGAAATCTTTTGCTGCAAGAAGCATGCCCTACATCAAAGCAATCATAGAATCATAGAATGGTTTGGATTGGAAGGGACCTTAAAGATCATTGAGTTCCAACCCCCCTGCCCTGGGCAGGGACACCTCCCACTAGACCAGGTTGCTCCAAGCCCCATCCAGCCTGGCCTTGAACCCCTCCAGGGATGGGGCAGCCACAGCTCCTCTGGGCAACCTCTTTCCAGTGTCTCACCATCCTCACAGGAAAGAATTTCTTCCTAAGATCTAATCTAAATCTCCCCTCTTCCAATTTAAAACCGTTACCCCTTGTCCTGTCACTATGCTTCCTGACAAAAAGTCCCTCTCTGGCTCTCCCGTAGGCTCCCTTCAGATATTGGAAGGCTGCTATAAGATCTCCCTGGAGCCTTCTCTTCTCCAGGCTGAACAACCCCAGCCCTCTCAGTCTCAGATCCTGGATGTCTCCAAAGCACACAGCTGCAGAGTTCCACATGGAAGCTTACAAAACCACTTGCAGGCACGGGGAAGCGTGAGAGCAGAGGAGAGGGTACCACCACGGGAGATAACTGCTGGGAAGTCATAGTGCCACCAGCTTTCAGCTTCTTGCCGGTTTGTTTATGACACAAATAATGTACAAAAGTGGAGCAAAAGTAGCATGACCACAGAGAAACAGAGTTGGAATAGCTGATGGGAGAGAGGACAAAGAGAAAGCTGTTGAAGGTAAATCTCTGTTCGCAGCTGGAAAGATTTTAGAAGAAGCCCAAATGCAGCAGTTAGAGGAGAGAGCAGAGTCAGAGGTAGAATCATAGAATCATAGAATCATCTGGGTCGGAAGGGACCTTCAAGGTCATCTAGTCCAACCCCCCCGCAGTCAGCAGGGACACCCCCAACTAGACCAGGTTGCCCAGGGCCTCGTCGAGCCTCTCCTTGAATATCTCCAGGGATGGGGCCTCAACCACCTCCCTGGGCAACCTGTTCCAGTGCTCCACCACCCGCACAGTAAAGAACTTATTCCTAATGTCTAATCTAAATCTGCTTTTCTCCAGTTTAAAGCCATTGCCCCTCGTCCTGTCACTGCAGGCCTTTCTAAACAGGTTCTCCCCAGCCTTCTTGTAGGCCCCCTTCACGTACTGGAAGGTTGCTATTAGGTCTCCCCGGAGCCTCCTCTTCTCCAGGCTGAACAACCCCAGCTCCCTCAGCCTGTCAAATGGCTAGAATGGAAGAGTCCTCTTTGACTCATTACTTTGACATTTGGTGGGATAGGGTGGTGCAGACTCCTAGGTTCAAGCAACACCATCAAGGAACTGCAGCCTGGAGAGGCTGGGACACGAAGCAAGTGGCCTTACCCCAGCAGAGCAGCACCAGGACACAACCCACCCACCAAAGCCCAGGGCCGGAGCAACGAAGGTAAGAAAACCTCCCAGAAAAACAGCCAGCAATTCCCATTTCCACAGGAACACGGGCTTGTGGAAAGGCCCTCATTACGGCCAGACCCTGTCCTCTTTGGAAACCCAGCCAGGAGTTCAGGTGAGCCCAAGGCAAACAACCAGAAGGGAAGGTGTTCCTGCCCTGGAGGCAGGATACCTGCCCACATGGGCTGACCCATACCAGCTACGGCTTTGTTCTCCAGCTCAGCTGTCATCAGGGCTCACTTTCCACGTCTGCGTAAATGTGGATCTCTGCTTTCACCCGTTCAGACAGAGGTAGGGCCGGATCCCGAGCTCCCTCTAACGTAGGAATAATGAGAGCGGCAAGATCTAGGCCGGAACATTTTCCAAAAAAAAAAAAAAAAAAAAATAATCTCTCTTTCGTCAGAGCTGTCTGTTCCAACACGCCTGAAGCAACTCTGGAGACACCCTCCTTTCAACATAGCCTCCCTTCTTTTCCGGGCAAAAACTAAGAGGAAAAAGATAGTGAGACAGAGAACCTTCTCCTAAAGAGTTAAAATCCTCCACCTTAACCCACCTACTCTACTAGTTACATAAATGGGGGAAAACCTAGTAATTTGAGTCAGAGAATGCAGTAAAACTATCTCAGACACCTCAACTACGTACATAATTTACTGTCTGAAAGCAAAGCATTGTTTTACAGCTATTTTCATTAGGTAGGCCTGAACCGGTTTCTCTTCCTTGTATTCCAATAGCAAAAGTGAAACACAGCAGCCATCCACCAGCCAGACCTCAGCCCAAAATCCCCAACCACCACCACCTGAAGGCTGTCATGCTGGCATGGACAGGGTAAGGAAAAGGGTCTTCTTTCCCCTCTCCCTTCTTGGAGCTACTCAAGACAGCAAAAGCTTTCCAAACTCATTCACCTTCAGGCAGCCGTTTGTGTTTCATACCCCTTCCCGAAGAAGGGTGAGGAGGAAGGGAGGACACCCCATGAGTGTCTGGAGATTAAAGCTACGCCAGTGATTTTATCTCATCTTCGTATGAGATAAAATCTTCTCATACGGAATGTTCTCTGACGTTACCTAACGCAGGTACTGGATGTTGTCTCCACAACAGGGTGTTTTTTCGGGATAACTAATATAAAGGGCTATTCAACCATTACGCACAGCCAGCCCAGGAAAAGTGATTCAGACTAAATGACCTAGGAATGCTATTTTATGATATTTGCCCTGTTAACAAAAAAAGCACAAGAAGAAGAAAGAACACTTGGTTATCAAAGTACATTCCCTTTCAGATGCCTCACCTACGCTGACACGGCGCACGAAGCCAAGGCTGGCATCTGCCTGAGAATATTTAGGTTGCAAACTCAAACACACCTGCAGGTTAGACATCCTGAGGTTTGGTGCCACACAAATAAGACCGGAGGAGATACGAGCCGGAAAACCCCCAGCGCTCTCTCTGCTGTTTCCATATCCTCTGTCCCTACTTTACAAGTGTAAGGAGCTTTTGGATACAGGTCAGCCCCGGCTCTGCTCACAGTGATTTATTTTCTTGGCTCTGGCGATATGAAAATGACAACACACACAGCTGTAGGAGATGTCTTGTCAGGAAGATTAATATCAAGCCCAGCTTTGTTTCAGGTCTTCAGAACACAGAGCAGTTGTAGAAGGCACCACCACCATGAAATTCAGTGGGTTTTGTGCTCACGTGTGACAGAGATCAGTGCTGGTGATACCTTCCTCTCCTTCTCCTGCTGGATTATCTTCTCCAGCAGCAATTATCAGTGGGTTGCTACTGATAAGACTGTCATAGGTGCTCTCCACAGCGTTGGTTGGGTCTACTCTGGGCTGGACTAGACAACAGCCATCGAGTGGCCAGCCGGCCACATAAGCATCGGTGGGAAGAGCAGCAAAAAGCTCTGGCCTTGTGTATGTATGCTTGAGTTTATCTCATCTCCCAGCTCCTTTTGCCCCAGAGTCTCTGGAAAGCTGATGGAGCCCCCGCAGGCACCCAGCTTTTCTGTCTCCATCTGCGAGATCTTCTGCCTACGGCTCCCGGTGGCCAGGAGGGGAGAGATGCTGCCTTAAGACCTGGAGAGACCTGCTCACACTCATAGAAAGACAGGCCAGCCCCAGTTTCTAGCTGGTTTGTGCTCAGAAATACCTTGTAATCGCAAGATGTTTAGCCAGAATTTTAAGTTTTCCCATAAAAACAGAAAATCCTCAGGCTCCTTCATTTGGCAGAGAGAGTACTTCTTGCTCAAAATAGGCATAAATATGATGTCTGTTATGAAACCAACAATAACGCCCCAGTAATTTGGGGCTGCATAAATAGGACAGCGGAAAAGTAGAAGAACAATTGGAGGTATTAGCATTCCCCAGGTCGGCTTTGCCTCAAAGAAGAATCAACTTCTTTGCATCTAATCAGCAGAAAAGTATTTATCAATTAGGTGGTGTTGAAAGAACATTTAAAAAAACTCAAACTGTTCGGAGGCTGAAGGTCTATAATTACTAGGAAGGATTAAGAGTTTTATTACATAGCTTGATTAATGATGACTATGGGAAGGAACTAAGCTGCAAATGTTATCGTGCAAATAACTAGGAGGGGTTGGGATTGTTTAAAGTTAATCATGAGTGATATGATGAAATTAAAATTAAAAAAAAAAAAGGCAGCAGAACCTTAGTGTCAGGTGTTTTTCCTGATTTTATTTGGCTGTGTCTCAGCCTCCCTAGGGAGGAGATGGAAGCTGAAGCAGTAGGATATTTAAATCTAGATTTCCCTTTAGAAATGAATAAAAGGACTGGGAAAAGAGTCTAGCAGGAAAATGAACTGCTATAGGATTATGAAGTAACAAGCCTCTCCCATCTTTGTTCACTCACTTACCAAAGCAGAAGCTAGTTTGTTAGCTTGTGAATAACTGGAATCTTAGGATAGAAGTCTTTACCATGACATGCACAGATGAGGCATGTTTTTACACTGTAGTTATGATATTTTTCTATATTTCAATGGCAGTAGCGATTCTTGTTTGGCATTGAGAGCCCATGACATAGAATGCCCCAAAATATCTGCTTATGTTGAGGAAACAAAGGAGTAGTGGACTCTAAGAGAGCACTATCGGTAATATCTTCTCACTCACACAATGTGCAAACTTCCACGGTAGCGTGACTGGTAAAGTTATATGCATACCCACCATGAGCACGGGACATTCCAGAGTCAAAGATTTGCTGGAAGGGTTGGCTGGGATTTAATACTGGGAATCACAGCTCTGTTTTGGTTTCAGGAGTGCAGGAAAATTAATTGCTATAATAACAAACTATTAAATAAAAGCCCACTAGTACAAACTTGGCTTCAAACAAACTTAGGGCCACAAAGATGATCGGGGGGGCTGGAGCCCCTCTGCTGTGAGGACAGGCTGAGAGAGTTGGGGTTGTTCACCCTGGAGAAGAGAAGGCTCCAGGGAGATCTTAATCCCTAAAGGGTGCTACAGGAGAGATGGGGAGGGACTCTTGATCAGGGAGGGGAAGCACAGGACAAGAGGGAATGATTTTAAACTGAAAGAGGGGAGATTTAGATTAGATCTCAGGAAGAAATTCTTTGCTGTGAGGGTGGTGAGACATTGGAAGAGGTTGCCCAGAGAAGCTGTGGCTGCCCCATCCCTGGAGGGGTTCAAGGCCAGGCTGGATGGGGCTTTGAGCAACCTGGTCTGATGGGAGGTGTCCCTGCCCTGGGCAGGGTCGGAACTCAATGATCTTTAAGGTCCCTTCCAATCCAAACCATTCTATGACTCTATGATTATCTCTTGGCTCTGCTGGGAGTTCAGGAGAGGCACAAACCTGCAAAAGTTTGTGCCTGCAAAAAAAAAGGTCTCCGGGTTGCCAGCAGTGGAAGTGTGCCTGCCCAGGGGCCAGCAAAGCCCACTGGCCAGGACACCAGCTTCGCCTGCTGGTTGGGTTCTTTTACTGGGGAGTTGCAGTACGTGTTTTCCGGGTGTAAACAGGGACACCAATTGCTACACCTCTTCCATTAGCATTTTCCGAGTGCCTGCACTTGGCTGACACTACAAACTAAGTTAGTTTTTCTCGAATACATCCTGGCATCGTACATCAGAGAGAAGCCGTGCCTGAAAAGAGGCATGCCGAGAAGATAAGCCTCCCTGTAGCATTCCTCCTTTATTTACCCAGCCCCTGAGTGAAGTTGACACCTGCACTCAGCTTCACCAATAACCCCCGGTATCAAAGTCCGTGCCTGTAGGGACACAGGTACAGTGGCACAGCCACGGTGAAACATGACTCACAAAGGCTGGGCTCCTACTTCCAGGTTCCACCTTCTTTTTTTATTTTTTTTTTTTTTTTCTCTTTGGCACCTACTAAGGATCCAGATGAATGCTCCCTTTTTTTTTCCAGGCCAGCCATTTCGTACTTGATGAATACCAAGCGGCTGTTAGGAATATCAGAAAGAGTCAACCTCCATGGGATCACCCTTAACTCACACTTACACTCCCATCTCTTACAGCGGTGATTTAAAGCGAAGTCGCTGGGAGCAGCCCTTCAGAACTGGGAGGACGCAGCCACCCACCAATATTGCTCTTTAAATTACGGCCTGCCTGCTATAAAGACAACCACCCTCTGCCAAGTAACCGCGCTGCAAACAGCCCCGGTCCTATCTGATGGCTCGCTGACGCGTTTTGAACACATAAATCAACAGTTTAATCCTGCAGTGGTCCAGACTAAGCCATCTCGAGTCACGTTATAGAGCGGAACAGCAGCTCCGGGTTGCAACACGTGGATAATAGGCAGATGCCGCCAGCCAGGTACTTCCCAGACACAAACCAGTACAGAGAGCTCTGAACCAAACCCCTTCCCCGCCTCCCCACCCAATGACACCCTGCTCTCCTCTCCCCCTTTCCACCTCTATCCCTCTCATGTGGCATCTGCCAGCGGGCATTAAGCAGCGACGCAGCTCAGCAGACACCCCGATTTGCACATCTCTGCCCCTGCCCCTTTCTCCCCATTTAAAACAAGCGACTCGGCTGTTTTTTTCTCTCTTCCTCCTCCTCCTCAGCACACACGCCGCGGCTCAATTAAGAGGCTGTCTAATGGAACTTTCCATTAATGGGGATCCACTCTGAAGTTTTCATCAGGAGAGGTGCAGGATGGTTTAGTGCATAGTAGTCATTGTATGCAAAACACAAGTTATGCATCTCAATTAATTAACTTCTGTTTTCCCGCAGCGGTGCTGTAAATGCCTGCTAGGCGTTTTTTCCTTTGTAAATGCCCTCGCTTATTTTGAGCCTAATTGCATTAGCATGGAAAAAAGGAAACAAAGTAAATCAAACCTGAATTACTACGTTACATCCTGTCTCCAGATGTAAATAGTACTTGGGCAGACAGTGGCGTTGATGTCATGAAAATTAGAGAAGAGGCAAAGCCCAAGTTGGTCTAAATAAGCCAAGGATTTAAATAAAATTTGGTTTAAATAAGCCAAGGCTTAAATAAGCGAAGTCAAGGATACTATTCCTCTTTGACAGCTTGTTAACTAGCAAAAAAAAAAAAGAAAAAAAAGAAAAAAACAGAAAGTTGCCCCACAAGGCTGAGGGCTGACGCAGAGCACACACCCATGGGTACTGAGGGACAGGAGAAGCAGTGTCATCACCGGAGAAAGCCAACTTCAGCAGCTCCACCGCATTAGAGCTTCTCCCCTACACAATGCAAACTTCAGCAACTCTGGGCTGGCTTTTCTTCTCTGTCTAATGGGGTTTCCCCCCCCGATTAGGGGGTGTGGGGTATTTTGGTCACGTCAGCCAGATTTCTTCTACCTACGGTGAGACCTGCCGTCATCATCTGAGTGAGAAATAAACCCCCCTGCTCTTGCACTATAGTGAAGGTTTAGCTCAGGCACGAGGGTTGCAATGGAAAACTTCTGGAAGTCAGACCTCGGTGACAAGGGATCTGCCCAGGGCAGGAGTCCCAGCTCTCCCAGCTAAAACACACCCTTCCAGCTCCCCAGTCCCCAAAGTACCCTCGTCCAGGATCTTAAGGCGGGTCTGCTTATTTGTCCAGAAGTATTTTTGTTTGAGGGAAAAGCAGATGTAATCAGACCCATGTGTCCTAGCAAAAAAAACCCAAACAAACAAAAACCAAGAAACAACAAAAAGTCCCCCTAAAGCCCAGGAACTGGGAGCGTGCAGTAAGAATATTATACTGGTGATGCCAGATACAGAAGCAGCTCAGCAAGTTAAAACAGAGGCCCAATTATCCCCTGATTTAGGCCCCAGTGCAATAGAGAGGTACATTCAGGAAACGGCATTTTTTTCCATCTGCAAACCCACACCAGGCCATTTTCAGCTACAGGTCGGGAGGGAACTGATTATCCCAAGTTCCCTTGGCCAGGCAGGGTTAAATTAAGGCGTTCTCTCCCTCCGGAGAGCTGGGGGAAGGCAGTTTTGCTACCGTTCAGGTTCCAGCTCTGCATAGGAGGCCCTTCCTGAAGTTTTCCACGTTCACCATCCCACCAGTGAGGTTGCTGGTGCTGGCCAGTGCCGGGACCCCAGCCTGAAGGTCACGGAGAGAAAGCAAACTGGAGAGCTGGAAGGACTTGAGGCCAGCTGGCTCTCTTAGTTTGGTTGTCAAATAACTTTTTTTTAAAAAAAAAAAGACCAAACACCACAAAATAGTTTTGTAACGATAAGAAAAGATTGAATAATAGAGTCATAGAATGGTTCGGGATGGAAGGGACCTTAAAGACCATTGAATTCCAACCCCCCTTCCATGGGCAGCAACACCTCCCACCAGACCAGGTTGCTCTGAAGGAGTCTGGACCTGTAATTCTTGGCTGGTTTAAGCCCTGAAAGGCTGTTAGTAGGGGGTTCTGCAAGGGAAACCCCACCCCAGAAAGCCACTGCTCCCCACCAGCGGTGGGGAGACGAGCTGGTGGCCTCAGCACCCGCTGAACCTGCCACTTTCCAGCCACCCCACCCTGGGTCCGGCGGGTGGCAGGGGCTGCGGTCCCAAAGGTGGGGAGGGCAGCGAGGGGTCTCCTCCCCACTCCCACCCCCCCCATCCCCACTTACCGTAGTCCATGAGGGATTCGCAATGCCAGTTGAAGTCATACGGGCCGCGGGTGCAGCTCTCCCACAGCGACGCTTGGTGCACGTAGGGCGCCGACTCGGACTCCAGCCAGCCCCTGCCCGCCAGGGCGATGATGCCCATGATGATGGCCAGCCCCAGCAGCAAGGGCAGGAGCCACCTGCATCTCCAGCAGGCGAGGCCGCACATCACCATCCTTCCTGCCCGGCCGGCGACGGGGACGTGGGGGGCGGGGAGGTTGTTGGGGGGGACGGGACGGGAACTCGACGGGACGGGGAGGACGGGAGAGGCGGGGATGCGGCGGGGAGGCTCCGCCGGGCCGGGTGACTGCGTGCCTGTCGCTCGGAGCCGGTTTTTAAGGCGCCGGGGGAGGAGGGAGAACCACCCACATTCCTCTGACTAAGCCCGGCGGCGGCCGCAAGCGGTGGGAGCGGCGGAGAGGAGGGAACCGGCTCTGCCCCGGTTCCCCCCCCCCCGCACCCCGCCACCGCCACCGGCCAGCCAGCCCCGACACCCCCCCCCCCGGCCACCACCACCACCACCACCCCGTCCCTTCTCTCGTCCTACCCCCGGCTGGGGCTTGGCGTTTAACCCCTTGCTGGCTGCCAGCCTCCCGCCTCCACAGCCCTTTCTCCGACGTGGCCCCGCCGCCCGCCAAAAAAAAAATAATAATGTAACCGAGGCCAAAACTTTCGGTTCTTGCTGGGTTCCACCAGCCCCGGCCTCCTCCCGGGTCTTGGAGCTCGTCTGTCTCCTCTCTGTTCATTAGAGAGACAGATCAGCGTCATCCAACATCGATGATCATAGAGTCATAGAATGGTTCAGGTTGGAAGGGACCTTAAAGATCACCCAGTTCCAACCCCCTGCCCTGGGCAGGGACACCTCCCACCAGACCAGGTTGCTCCAAGCCCCATCCAGCCTGGCCTTGAACCCCTCCAGGGATGGGGCAGCCACAGCTTCTCTGGGCAACCTGTTGCAGTGCCTCACCACCCTCACAGCAAAGAATTTCTTCCTAAGGTCTAACTTTAATCTCCCCTCTTTCAATGTAAAACCATTACCCCTCGTCCTATGGCTCCACTCCCTGATCAAGAGTCCCTCCCCATCTCTCCTGTAGCCCCCTTTAGAGACTGGAAGGGGCTCTAAGGTATCCCCAGAGCCTTCTCTTCTCCAGGCTGAACAACCCCAACTCTCTCAGTCTCAGATCCTCATAGGAGAGGTGCTCCAGCCCTCAGATAATCTTCATGGCCCTCCTCTGGACCCATTCCAACAGGTCCATGTCCTTCCTAATGATGTTAGCCACCTCACATACCAAAACCTTGTTGTGAGCTGCTTTGCAGTTGAAATGGTCAACTTCTTGCCCAGCTTTTGGACAGTTTTAATGCAAATGAGAAGAAGGAAGAAAGGTGTTCTGTGAGGATGGGAGTGTGACTTTATTAACAAGGAAGCCGTCACTCCGCTGGCATCAAGCTCAGCATTCAGCAAATGCATGTTTCCTAATGGCCATCTAATGAGTGCTTGATTGCAATTGTGCTCTGGCTTCCAACCCAGCAGTGCTGGTTACAGCCCAGCAGTGGTACTCGGGACCCATAAGCCCTGATCTTTCCCCTTCCCATGTCTGCAAATACTCTCCCGAGATGACCAAAATGAAGGCTTCCCCATCATATGGCATGAATGAACACCCAAAATTTGGGTCATGAGAGAAATAATTCTCCACAATAAGATCTACACACACACCATCCCATCCCATCATCCCAGTGCAAACTCTTTTCGTACAAGCAGACACGTGCCTATCACAGGACTAGGGGGTGCATGTGTTTGGGGCACATAATTCATGCATTTGGTCGACTCTTGGAGCAGCTTCAAGGCCTCAGCAAAGAGGTCAGTAGGAGGACAAATCTTTGAGGTCTGAAGAGCTGGAGAAGAATAGCAGGTAGGTGGTTTTCATGGGTTTCAGGGAGGAAGGGGGTGTATGAGTTCTTATTGGACCTCATCAAATGGGATTTTGGCACATTCATGTCAAACATGGTCAAACTGTGCCCAGTGTCAGGATTAGTCAGTGTCAGAGTTCCACCAGCCCTCTCAACATCCTCCTCAAAGTTCCCACCAGAAAAATCTAGAAAGGTGCTGTATCTAGGAAGTATGTACTTGTATGTACTTGTTAATACAATGTGAGTGAAAAATGGGACTGTGAGAAGTATTAATTCTGTCAATAATAGATAAAGTATACAATTTCTATTAAAAACCAGCTTTAAAAAGTAATTTGCATACTTGGTGCATGGCATGTGGCTTTTCAAAGAGTGCAAATGAAAAGCTATAGCTAGGAATTATTGTAACATTTCCTAGAAATTGAAAAAAAAGGTATTTTTAAGTTAATGCTTTTAGGAATTTCTACTTTTGTATATTGCTGCGGGACTACTTGCCATTTAACTGTCTCAAGGGCTTTTCTGACAAGTGTATATTGGCTGGCAAAATAATGAAGGGCTGGTTTTAAGATGTAATCTAGCTTTAAATCACCTATCTGGAAAAATTAATGGCTTGCATATTCATGCATATTGAATTGTATTATGACAAGGTATCAATTTACTGTTTAATTATAAACACACACACATATATGTACTACTCACAAATACTTTTTATTCATAACTCCTCTTCCACTCTTCAGTTCTTGCTACTGTTTCCTTAAAATATCAATTTAAATCATATCTACGTTTGTGTTATTCTTGAAGCCTAGATTACCACAACTTTGTCCTTCTCTAATCCAACCAAATCACTAGGACCACACTACAATCAAAATTATCTTCCTGCTTTACTCCTGGTGGTCATTCCCATCATTCAGATTTCATTCTGAATTCATAATAAAATAGAGCTGTAAATAAATTTTGCCTGAACTACTTGCAGGCATAATTTATCAGCACACAGTTTTGGATAGAGGAGAAGTAAGGGGCAGAACGGGGCACCGTGATCATCTTTTTTGTCCCTGTAGCAGAACTCGGTTTGTGCAGTGCCGAGAGGTGATTTTCCAGCAGTCTCACTGTCAGCACTCAAGTCACGTCAGAAGGAGAGGCAGAAGGTATTTTCTTCAGCACAAAAAAAAAGTGAGAGCTGTTGGAAGAGAAGGGGGGTTAAATTTCATCCATTTTGCGAGAAATAGAGTAGGAATGGACCACTCAGGAAACTGCTTGCTTCACTCCAAGGTCAAAAGTTAGAGAGTTCTCCCCAGTTCAGACAGGACTGTAGTTCTGGCTGGTTTTAGCTGTTGCATTAATTGGTTTCCCAAGGATGTGCCTGCACCTGGAGTACCTCGGGGTCTGGTCACTGAGGTGGCCAGGAGGACACAATGAGAAGCGCTGAGGGCAACCTCTAAGCCTACTTCTGCCTTTAGCAGCTCTCATGGCCTTCCCTGCTGCTTCCAGTGACCCCATAAAGAGAGAAATGTCATCTTCTTTCTTTTGCAACATCAGGCTTTTAAACAACTGGGAAATTTGGCTGAAGTCAAAAGGAAATATACTAAAGATTTCATTCTGTGGAATGGAGAGCCTACAACACAGTCACAGAATCACAGAATCACATGGGGTTGGAAGGGACCTCTGGAGATCATCTAGTCCAACCCCCTGCCAAAGCAGGTCCACCCAGAGCAGGTTGCACAGGAACTTGTCCAGGCGGGTTTTGAATGTCTCCAGAGAAGGAGACTCCACCACCTCTCTGGGCAGCCTTTTCCAGGGCTCTGCCACCCTCAAAGTGAAGAAGTTCCTCCTCATGTTTAGGTGGAACTTCTTATATTCAGGTTTGTGCCCATTTCCTCTTGTCCTGTCCCTGGGAACCGCTGAAAAAAAGAAGTCAATGAAGTTATCTGCCCTCAGACCCAATGTTGCTCAGATTTAGTAGTGAGGAAATCTAGCAAGCTAATAAACCAGTGCCTCCCGCAGCAAACCAGCTCCAGTAGCATATGTAGCTTTTCTCACCTCCAGGCCCTGTAGCCCGCATCTTCACAGGGACCAGATGGCAGGAGTCAGCTCTGTGGGGCTGCAACGATACACGCATGAAAGACACGCAGTGCTCCGATCCTGAGGAAAAGATGCCCTCATATGGAACAAAATAAGCTGGAGGTTTGCTTCACTAAACAATCAAAAATGCCTGAATCTGTCTTGGAATTCTGGACCAAGCTGCTCTGTCAAAAGTATGTTCTCTTCTACTATGACCACAACTAGGAGTTCTTTAGTAATTATGAACGTCTAGACCCTTTTCCCAAATTTTTCTTTTACCATGGAAAACAGGAATCGCAAGCGTCATTCACCACCACTGTCCTTACCTTTAATTATTTATTATGTAAATAATCAGATAATTTCATAATCCTTGGGGCGTTATCACAATTATTCTTTCTCTGCAGCCTAAGGAGGGACATGGCCCTCACTGCTTTACCTGGAGTAAATCATTTACCATGGCTGGCAATCATTCACCCAGCTATCAGAGAAAACCCAGCGGCGCCGAGTGAAGGTCAGGGATCAGCTCCAGCCCAGACGCTCACGGCCGGGCTCTCACGGGGACGGATTTGAACGGGGTCAGTGGGAACCTGCAGGCTGGTTCCCAAGGGTGCATTTGGGGAGGCGGGGGGACATGGTGGGTGACACAGTGCCAAGGCCACCCCTCTGCCCTGCAGGGCAGGGGGTCCCCTGAGGGCTGGGTTGCCTTTCCTTTTTCCATTTTACCCGAATATGTTTTTCTAGCCTGTTTACCTTTCAGCTATAACCATTAGGGGAAAAAAAAAAGCAATGTCTGCTGACTGAATACCTGTTGTAAATCCAATTATTTTATAATTCATGGGTGTTGTCCTTCAGCGGCGTCTTATGCTCACTTTCCTCCATGTTCAGGTGCCCTAATTCTACTTAATCTCTCTTCAGGCATCATAGCCTAATTAGAACCACCAAAACAAAGTAGTCATTCAACCCATAAAACAGGATAGGGATGGGAGGTACTTGGTATAACCCGCAACAACCGCTCCAGCAGTATTTGAGGATCAAACTTCAATTTCCGCACGTGTGCTGAAAAGCTGCCATTGTCTGAATTTAAAAGAAAGTAATTTTCCTGAGCAGGTCTCGTCAGTAGCCCTTGGTTGAACTCAGCTTATATTAGAGACTCATCTGGGGCTGGCACAGCCGAAATAAGCTGGCTCTGTGCAATTGAGGCACACCGAGCCTGCTTCAAAAGCCTTGGGAAAATACTAGGACATCAGTGTGGCCCGCAGAGGTGTGACTAACCCTTTCTCATTCCACCAAGAGACAACTTCTGTGACTCTGTCGGCCTGAGACGACCTAAAATCTTAGAAATAAAAGGATGGTAAAGAGCCCTCCCCCTTCTGTGCGCGCTGTGCCTATGACTGCCATAGAAATAGTTGTAAAGTTGACTAGAAATAGTTGTAAAAGTGAGCCCTCTAACTCCAGGTTTTTACACTTGGGTTGTGCAGGGGCCTCTGTACTGGATGAAATCCCGTCTGTGTTAAAGGAAACAGCAGAATCCATCCTGGTGGCTGGGATTTTACCCCAGAGCCCTCTAGAGGCCTCAAGCTCACTTAGATCATGCCCATACCACATCCAGGGTCCTCAGACAATTAAGGTCTACGGACTTGTTGCTGCAATTTTTCCTCCTTTACCTCATCCTCTCATTTGCATTTTCAAAATGTATAGAAAGAAAAGCATCAAATAAAGAACTGTGCCATCCTCAACCTCCGGATTATTTTTGGTTTTGTTCGTAACTCCTTTTCCAAGGCTGCAAACTGACCATCTTTGTGCCTGATGGTAAAGAGCGGTAACAAAGTGCTAGCACTGATCTATTCCTGCAGGAATGGGAGCTTGGTGCAGCACGTGAACATTATTTCCTAAAGTTGATAATATTTCCTTTTGAATCACCCCTCCAAGTAAAATATACCCAAGGTATAGTGTATAGTTATGCATGAGGGTCTGGAGGTTTTCGGAGGGTTTTGGCTTTGTTTTCTTTGTTTTCAGCCTGGAGAAAAGGAGGCTGAGGGGAGACCTTCTCATTCTCTCCAACTCCCTGAAAGGAGGGTGTAGCCAGGGGAGGTCGGTCTCTTCTCCCAAGTCGCAGGTGATGGGACAAGAGGAAATGGCCTCAAGTTGCCCCAGGGGAGGTTCAGATTGGATATTAGGAAAAATTTTTACACGGAAAGGGTTATTAAACCTTGGAATGGGCTGCCCAGGGAAGTGGTTGAGGCATCATCCCTGGAGGTGTTCAAATGACAGGCTGACATAGTGCTGGGGGACATGGTTTAGTGATGGTTTTTTTGTCAGAGTTAGGTTGATGGTTGGACTAGATGATCTTGAAGGTCCCTTCCAAACTAGGTAATTCAATGATTATGATTCTTTTAACATAAACTTGTATTTACTCAGTACAGGAATGGCTTCATCATTCTGGCAGAGCAGCACACTCGTATTTATTCTGAATTGTGTATTCGCTTCAAATAAGTGGCGAGAAGACGTGTTTTGGAACACAGCATGCTCGTGCAACATCAGCTACAAAACTGGAAACACAATTATTGTGACGCTGATCCGCAGGGAGGCTGTTTTTTCTCAGCATCCCGAGTACAGGCACCAGATTTGAAACTCAGCTTGAGCGGGAACTGAGATTTCTTCTGCGATTACACTAATTACTTTGTGTTTAAAAGACCCCCTGCCACGTTTTCTCCTTACTCGGCGGGTAGCCCGGAGGCTTTCGGTGGTCCTCGGGATGGGGTGATGGCAGCCCCCGCCACCAGGGGGCAGGACATACCGGCAAAAAGGAGATATTTGGGCGCTTCCCCCCCCTCAAACTGTTCCAACTAAACATGAGGAAAAACTTCTTTCCTTGAGGGTGGCAGAGCCCTGGAACAGGCTGCCCAGAGAGGTGGTGGAGTCTCCCTTTCTAGAGACATTCAAAACCCGCCTGGATGGGTTCCTGTCCAGCCTGCTCTGGGTGACCCTGCTTTGGCAGGGAAGTTGGACTAGATGATCTTTGAAGGTCCCTTCCAACCCTTACCATTCTCTGGTTCTGTGGTTCCATTTGTGGGTTTGAGTTCACTTAGGGAGCCAGAAGCTGCTGTCCTGCTGCCTGTTCTTAGCACTGCAACTTTTATATATACGTGTATATATATAGTTAATATTTTTGAGAAAAGAGTCAAATCTAGAAAGAGTTTTCCGTTCAGATATCTTGAGGAAAAGATATTTGGCTTGATAGATTTACAGCAGCTTTCCTTTCCATAGATATTAGCATTTGCTTGCATTAGTTACAGAATCACAGAATTGTCAGAGTTGGAAGGGACCTCTAGAGATCATCTAGTCCAACTCCCCTGCCAAAGCGGGGTTTCCCAGAGCCCACCACTCAGGACGGCATCCAGGCAGGGCTTGAAGGTGTCCACACCCTCCCTGGGCAGCCTGTTCCAGGGCTCTGCCACCCTCACCAGAAAGAAATTCTTCCTCATATTTGAATGGAACTTCCCATGTTCCAGCTTGTGCCTGTTGCCCCTCATCCTGTCACTGGGAACCACTGAAAAGAGCCCAGCTTCGTCGTCCTTCAACCCACCCTTTAGACACTTATAAGCATTAATAAGGTCTCCCCTCAGCCTTCTCCTCTCCAGACTAAAGAGTCCCAGCTCTCTCAGCCTTTCCTCATAAGGAAGATGCTCTGATCCCTTAATCATCTTTTTTGCCCTGCGCTGGATTCTCTCCAGTAGTTCCCTGTCCCTCTTGAACTGGGGAGCCCAGAATTGGATTCTTGTTTCCTGTCTCAGTTCCTCCTTCCCCTCTGTAAATCCATGCACATCTCAAACCTGTCCACACAGCACTGTCAAAGACCGTCACCTCTTTTTTTCTTTCCAGCCTCGGCACAGGCATCTCTTTTAAAATGATGTCTTCGTTCCCAGCAGCAGCATCAGGAACTTTTGGGATAAATTTAATGTCCACCTGCACATCCAGAAGCAGAACATTCCATTGCATGGCTCCACATGAAAGACCCCGTTTAGGTTTCATAAATGACTCACCCAATAAATTGCTCAGTCCGCCGAGGCCTGATTTCTAAGAGACAGTCTGGTTTTTAAGCACGTGCTCGAATGAGGGATCACACCACCAAATTAGCAGCGCATGTGGACGTGACGCTGCATTCACGCCACGTGCACGAACGAATGTCAATACTTTGAGTCATTATTTTCAGGGGCAAACCGAGGGTACTGCTTCTCACGCAATCTCTTCCAAGCCTTGTAACAGCGGGAGCTGCCTCCGTCTTCCTCCCCGGCAATGACCCACTTTGCTCTGTTATTATGAAAAGCAGTAGTTATAAATAGTTATATTGCTGAGGCTTCTCTCCCATCGTGCTGGTCAGATAGGAGAAATTTCCATCAGAAGACTCACCTTCCTCAAATCAGCTTGATCGCACTTAGAGGGTTAGTTTCCCCTTGCAGAAACAGTACCATACTTCTAATTTTAAAAGCATGTCTTTCTTGAGCACCTTGCTGTCATAGACCGAGCTGGGTGCAGGAAGATGAAAGAGGACTTTGCAGAAGGAAGTGTCTGTAAATGCCTGGGAAAAAAAATGGGAGAAAAAGTCATTTTAAAACTAAGCACACAGGCAGAGTTAGCACAACCACGCGTGACTGAGGGTAAGAGTTGAGAGCAGTAGGAAATGTCTCCTTCTCTGGAGACATTCAAAACGTGGACATGCTCCTGTGTAACCTGCTCTAGGTGGACCTGCTCTGGATGGGGGGTTGGGAGTAGATGATCTCCAGAGGTCCCTTCCAATCCCATGTGATTCTGTGAAAGGGCTGGGAAATGCAGAAGGAGAAGAGGGAGATACTGTGCTTGGGGGTGAAGTTTCCTTTTTGGCAAGGGTGATGCAGGGAAGTGTTGCTTCAGTTCATGAAGTGTGACGGTACCTACCTGTTTCCTTCAATTGCTGGTGAGCTTCTTCTGTATATACTTTTGTGCTTTAGAGTAGCAAACGCTGAGATGGAAGCATCAGATTCATGTAGAAAAGAGCAGAGATGAGGGATTTAGTCTAAACGCTGTCTCCAATAACAAGTAAGCACTCAAGATACGTGCTTACACAGAAAGAAAGGAATGGTAAGCAGGGGAAAAATATCCTCATCTTTTTGCTCCTCTCTTTCTAGTTTACACATCATACAGTAGATAGCAATTAAATTGAAATATAACCTGTGGTACAGTGTGATCAGTTGGAAAAGTGAGACCACGAGAGACTTCAATTGATCACACAATAACAGATGGGGTAATAAAACCTGGGACAATAAGGAATATTTGCGGAACAAATGAAAGATCAACTTCCCTTCTGTTGCAGAAGCAAGAAAATAGGCAAGCGTTAAAGAACAATCTAAAAGGCAAATTGATGAGGGAAAGAACATATGGCAAAGATGGAAACTGTTAAATACACACAGAGGAAAATGTATGTTTTTAAACTATCTTTAAAGCACGCCTGTTTCTAGCCTTTGCCTGCTTTTTTTTTTTTTGCTACCATTTGTGAAGAAATAATTCCTTGGATCTCCGTAGTTCAAAGCAGGAAGGAACTCGGTACAAAATGTAGGTTCAGCAAAAGTTTAAAGAAAAGCACAGTAGGCAGGGGAAGGAGAAAAGGAGGCTTTATCACAGGTGATCTGAACAAAAATGCTACCAAGATACTTTTTTTCCCATACATAGTATTGTAAAGGAGATTAAGCCATGTTTAGAAAGTGAATGCAATTAGAAATGGGATAGGAATCAGTTCTGTCCAGGCACTGACACTGTACTTTTCATTGCAGTATCTAAACAGCAACATCCAGTGTATCCCATACTCTGCTCCACTAAGAAAAGAAGAAACACAATAAACATGGGATATGGGGTGGGATCAATGGGGTAAACATCGATAAACTACTCAAATACTGGAATCTCTTGCAACTGCTCAGAGTCTGTCAGCACAGACTGCTGCAGGGATGGGGGAGCCCGGCGGTGCCTGTGCAGAGATCCAGCCTACAAGGGCAGCTCCAGGCACAGCCAGAGCTCGCTTGCTCTCTGTGGGACATGCAGGACCTTGTATCACAGAATATTCATGGTTGGGTATATCCATACCATCTGGAATATCCAGCACCTGAGCAGCCCCAAATGGTCTTCAGCTTCTGCGTGAGGCAGATGTGAGGAAGAGAGGTACCCAGACCAGTGCTTGCTGCCATCCCCAGCTCAGCACACTCAGAGCAGTGTGGATGTGGCCTGTGGTCCTCATCCAGTGGTGACCACTCCAGGACCCATCAGTGAGAAGTTCATCATAGACTCAGCACCAAGCAGCTGGCTCCTAATGTGAGTTTAAACATGTGCTTGAACCACAGATTCCACTGAGAAGGCCAGGTCCTGTTGTTCCCTCACTCCATGCTCAGCTCTTAGCTAGGAAAGTCCCACTGAGTTCACTGTGACTGTCCCATATTTAAAAGAAAGACCTGCCAGATATCTGCCAGTTGCAGGGGTGACAGAAGGTGACAGGGCTGTGGCCCACGCGCAGGCAATGCCCACTCGTGTGGTGGGATGAGCAGCAGAGATGTATAAACCCTCCCTGAGAACCACAGCTGGATCTAGCCTCCTGCAAATCTTTGCAAGATCAAAAGCAGAGTTGAACAGAATTGAGGTCAAAACCCTGAATTTAGAAGTAACGCCCTTTTTTTTTTTTCCTATATTTCTATGTTTGTTCTAAACAAGTAGTTTTCTTTACCCTGCATTTCCTCTTTCTTATGGTAGCATGAAAAAGACAAATAGAAGAAAATGAAATGGGGAAGTCTCTACCCATCCCTACCCCCAGCCCCGTTTGAATACATCATAGTGAATCTTGTCACTCGTGGTAATAGGAGTCCAACAACGTGGAGACAGCGGTGGCGCTGATGCTTATCACCTGGGCTAGGCTGTTAATATCGTAGAATGGTTTGGCTTGGAAGGGACCTTAAAGGTCATGAAGTTCCAACCCCCCTGCCATGGGCAGGGACACCTCCCACCAGACCAGGTTGCTCCAAGCCCCATCCAGCCTGACCTTGAACCCCTCCAGGGATGGGGCAGCCACAGCTTCTCTGGGCAACCTGTTCCAGTGTCTCACCACCCTCACAGGAAAGTAAAAATATACTGCTGCATCTCCGGCATGCAAGTGTATCTGGACCCTGGATTCAACATCACACTTGTGCAATGAGCTGTGACTTGCCTCCTCCCACTCCGAGGCCCCTGTTGACCCCCCCCTGTTTCAGGCCTTCTTCTCATTTATGGTCATTCACCTATAGCAGTAGGCCAGCGAAGAAGGGAGGTTTCTGAGGGACTTTAAAGCCAGTGAAGAGTAGGTGGAGATGCTGGGAGGAAGGAATGAAAAGGCCAGAGGACGCAGGTGGTTGGGCAATGCAGACACAAGTCTGGGCAGTGGGTAGGAGCTTGATGTCTACAGCTCTGTCACCATGTTTAAGATCTTTCCAACGATGTAGGTAGGGTTTGGGCTTGTAAGAGTTTCACTTTTCTCTTTTTTCAGGATGGGTATGTGTATGTGTCTCAGCACAATTAAAGGTGACCAGATGGAAGTTACAAGAGTGAGCCGTGTTTGCCTGGTGGACAGGACACTGTGGTGAAGAGGTGAAGAGGACACTGGTGGAGTGTCCTCTTCACCCTGCCCGTAGTAGCAAAGCTGAGCCTGCAGAGATTTCAGAAGCTGAACTTGTGGGCCCAGAGATCTTGTACCATCCAGTTAACTTTGGCAAAGTGAATTAACACAGGAGGTGTCCATAGATCTGGATGGAGGATGTGCTCTATGAGCCTGCTTTGTCTACGCTGCATTTCATCCTTTTGCCGGCTTAACAGAGGGGTAAAATCTTGGCATAATCGTAAACTCTTGACTACCTGAAAGTAGGCACTGCCTTTATTAAGGCTTACCAAAAAAATGACCCTGGTGTCTGTCCCAGGGAGCTAGGCACAGCCAGAAATTAAACAGGAATCATAACATGAGTGTTCATGTATGACACATTAGGATACAATCGGGATGCACAGCCTGATTAAATCTTCAGACAGATTTAATCTTCTGTGAAGATACTTTTATTGGGAGCCCATTAAAAAGCTGCTATAAATTCATTCTTTTGGCTGAACTGGCACAAGCACCTCAAAACAGAGCAACAGCTTTCTGGGGTTTTGAGTGTTAGGCTTCTGGGCTTGTCTTTCTGAAACAGCTGTTTCCTCTCCTCCAGCCACTTTATGTTAGTTTCTTTTTGGGGGGGGTGGGGGTGGGAGAGGTATTTTTTGGTGTGCTAATAGTGCAAGAGTGAAGGTCTTCCCTCAGGCGACTTTTATTTTGTGGGCATCTGAAACATTTGGGATTAGATTACATACTGGTAAGTAGGACAATGGCATTGCCGTAATGAGCTGGAGGATAATTTATAGGCTTTACAGATGTGAATGCATTAGCATGCAAATCATGAGCAGCCCCTGCCTATAAATAAAAGAACTTACCTTGCCAAGAGATGGCTGTCCCAAAAATATAATGAGTATTATAAATTGTAGGCAGGTGTCAGATTTCTGCTTCCTTTGTGTTCTTGTTTGTGCTTCTTTAAGGGAGCATTTAAAGATAAAACGTATAATACAATGCATGGCACAGGCAGCTATAATCTTCACTGCCCAGTGCTAGTAGTACCTTTTGCCAACTGCCACTCCTCCATTCGTTAGAGAAAGAGCTGTTCAGATTTGTCAGCAGCTTTGAGTAATACGTTACTACAGGGTAGTACTCTGAAAAGGAAAGATGAACTGTGCTTAAAGCACTGAGCCGTGGCTCGGGAGAAACTTTCTCCTCACAGCTCTGCCTCGGATGTGGCTCTTCCTCAGACTTTGTGCACGGCCTTGGGCAAATCGTTTCAGCAGTCCATGCCATCATTTCTTTAGCTAAAACAAAATCAGCAAAATTAAAGTTTGTTTTGCCTGTGTTTTCTGTTCAGGTAGTGTTCTGGGCTACAGCCTGTCTTTACTGTCTGTCTGTAGAGGGTTGTATATGTTGGCACACGCTGGGCACTCCTGGCAGTGGAAATAAGAGTAGAAATAGCTTCGGAAGTTACAACTTCAGAAGATATTTAGGAATTAGCTCAAATCCTATGGGAGAAAAAATCTAAGGGTTTTTTTTTTGTCTTTTGGAACTTAATGAGACTGCACTTAGTGATGAGATTGGCTCTGTCGAGCCATGAACACATACGGTGCTGATGTCTCTATGACTTTGCAAGCTTCCTGCCGCTCCCTACTTCCCCAAATCACATTTTTAATGACAGAAGAGCAGGAGCAGCAAAACTGAGGAATTCCTACAAGTTTCATCAAAACACATTGCCTTGTGGAGGAGAGAATCCCAGAGTATCACCCTCCTGCCCTGAGGGAGAAGCTCTGCAGCGAGCTCACAGAGAACCACAGAACCATTAACTTCTGCTGCTCATAGAGCTACTCATTTCTTCCTGAAGTTTTGGTGGGGTTTTATTGAGGTTTATTCCAGTGGAAGAAAAATCCTCCTGAAAGTGAAATAGGCCTGCTGGAGAGAAGGCTCACTGGCAGCTTGGTGTATTTTATTGACATGTTACAGCAAGCTAAGCCTTTGCCATCTGCTCTGCCCCCGATTGTAAATGGGAAAAGAAAAAAATCAGCCAAACAAAAAGAACAAATCACAAGAGCATCAAGGTGATAAAAGTGATTTAAGTGCCTGTATATGCTCCGCCAACAATGCAGCTTGCACTGAAGGTGTTCTTTCTCATGATTCAGACACAAATCACGAGGAAAACAGTTCACACACGACACAGTACATTTCCTGCTAAGCTGGAGTTTTCTTGAAGCAATCCTGATTCCACAAGAGGGTTCAACTGTACTTAAATGAAATTATGAGAGCTTTATGTAAAGACTGTCCTTAAATATTTTTTATATTGTTTGCAGCTCAGGCAGCAAGGCAAAACTGGATGTGAATTATTTAAGGGATAATGCCCATGGAGGAGGAATGTGTGAGGCAACAAATGGCTTTTGTAGGTAACTGAACACCACAGCCAAGGCTGTGAGATATCTGAGAAGCACAGAAGGCATTCATTGAAAATATGTCCCAGTGCCATGTTCAACAAGGAAAAAGTTAAACAAACACAAATGTGAAGATTGTGGTTTTCTGGCCAAGAGAGAATTTGGGAAATCCGTGCCTCTAGTTTGCTGGAGAACAACCATCAGAAAGCAGTGAGGTGAACAGATTAATAGGGCAAATAATTAGGAGAGGAATAAAAACTTATGGGATTCAGCACACGCAGGTGTCAATAAAGATGTGTCATCCGTGGGAAGATTAAATTTTGCTCCCTGTGATAAATCCTCGTATTGACATGCAGCTCGTTATGTGGTATTCTTGCTGCATTGCTAAGCATAAAGACAGAAGACATGAACTATCCGTACAACATACCATAAATCACTATAATGCCCATTTAAGGGTTTTCCCTTAAGAAATGAACTTATAATCTAATGTGTTGTATTCATCTGTGGAATGCAAATTCCTGTAGAACCGGATTCATTGTGAGCGTAATGGGGAAAGATCATTAATGAAAAGATTAACAAGCAGTTTATCTATTCCTTGAATTTCTCTTTAAGTTAATTAAGTTAATAAAATTTAATTAGCATCCAGACATTTGATTTTCTCTTCGAATTATGAAACTAGAGACTCTAAATTGTGGGATGTATATGCTTCAGCATAAAAAAAAAAAAGGAGAAAAAAAGGCCTGCCTCTTCTGCTGATGTAACTACTGGACCATCTTCTGTGACTTCAGAAACAAATGGAAATTCAGAGCTTAATTTAAAAAAAAAAAGACAATTGTTTTTATTTGATATATTTGTATTTATATATCCTTATTTATATATCCTAAATCCTCTTATTCTGGTACCTATATTCATTAAGCAGTCAATGATACTCTGTTCTTCTGCACTATGAAGACCAGCTTACCCTTGACATGAGCAACTATAGGAATAATTTGGTCCCAAATGAAGAAATTATTCAATTTAGCCTCTTGGTATAGATTACGTTTTCATCTTCCATACCAATCTGAAAAGGCACAGTAAATTAAATTAACAATATTCTCATTACTAATGACATGAGACTGCATCAAATAAATATTGCATCTTTAATATATATGTCATTTATAAATGAGAGGCAATAAATGGCTCTATATTGGATGGCATTATAGGTGGGACTACCTTAAGGTTACCTGGCAACTGCCACAGTACAATCTCATTTTCACTCACTTTGCCAAATACTAACTGGGGCTGAAATCTTCCATCTGGATGGGAGCAGGGGTGATTGCTTTGCATTTCCATCAGATTAGTTTCACTGTTTCTAGACAAAAGAGAGAAGATACTGTTTTGCCAATGTTAATACAATCTGATAACCTTTCTCTGAGAAGATGTACTGTCCCTGTTTGTTGTCAGGAGGGATTAAATTAAAATGCATGAGTGGCTTATGTATCAGGGTTATTCTTTTTGCTGCGTTGTGGAAAACTTTTCCCAATCTGCCCATATTTCAGAAAATCAGTCTATGTATGTTCACTTAGGTCACTAGTTCCTATCAGCTGAAATCTGTGAAGGGTGTTTTTATAGTTATATGCTAAGACTCTACACAGCAAGGGAGTAAACACAGGCTTTCCTGTATCTGTTAACCCGCACACCTGTAGGTGGTCATTAGCGTGTGACACAGGAGCTGAGAGCGACCCGACCTGCTTATCTTGTACCCTAACGGTGTCTGGGTGACTTAGCAGTGCCCAACCCAGACTTAAATTGGTTACTCACATCCTAAACGGAGAGTGCTGCAGTAACACATGGCTCAATCCAAGTTACTCTAACTTAATTCAGACTAGAACTCTCCCACATACAGGAATATGTCATCTAACCAAGGATCTACAAAGGGATAGAGTTCTTTGTGTTTTTTTTAAGGAAAAGCGCCATAGACAGAAGAGCTGACTGAGGTAAGATATTGGCGAGGGGCAAGGCAGGCTGATGCTCGTACAAGGGGAACTGGCCTGGCAAGAAGTACAGGGCAGGAAGGCAGTGAGAAGAAGCTGAAGGCACCTGCAGAGAGAGAGGAGATGCGATGAAGCACAGAGGAGCTGCGGCAGAACTGGGCAGAGGGAACAAGGAGGCTGGGGCTGAAGCTGGATGAGTGTCTAGACCTTACTGCAATGCACAGGCTGCACCTCCGTGTTCTTTTAACAGCTGTGATTTTGTGTGTACGTTCTAACTAAATAAGAGACTATATGAGAGGGATCAGCAAAGACAGATGAAAAAGAAAAGAGGACAGAATCATCACCTCTTGAAAACTAGCCATCAGGAAATCATAGCAATAGTGATTCAGAGCATCTTTAATTCAAGCTAAACGTCAAATATTATTATACACTTCTGAACATTCATTGGTGTTTAAATTTTATACAGAACTTCTGTGTTAAGATCTAATATCTTTCTGTAAAATATGCCATACATACAAATTTATTCTCAGAAGTGAAGTACCTGAAAAGGCAAAAAGGTACCCTATCCTGCAAAAAAAGAACAATCCTCACCAGTCCAGTGGTCTGGCTTCTTATGATTCCTATCTCCCTATTCCTTACAGGCCCAGAAAAAAAAAAAAATTATGGGCAAATCAGTGCAGCTATTGTGCAACAACCTACCCTCTTACTGATCAAAGGAGAGAGAGTATTTTGCAAAAGTAAAAGGTTATGGTAGAAGACCCCCTCTCTTTTCGTGTCAGTGAGACCTGAAATCAGACAGTTCTGCTGGTTGCAATTGTGGCAATAAAACACGAAGGAAAAGAGTTGCACAGGTCCAATCATGTACCACTGAAATCAATGATGCTTACAGTAGTACTGAAAGCAAGGCTGCTGCCGGGGGTGTTTAAGATCAAGCCAACAAAATACGTTCACACTGCATCTCCATAAATAGTCATTGTACTTTAAAAGACCATCATTCTAATAATCCCATTTTCATCTTTTTTTTCTTTCTGCTTACCCTATAGTATACTGTAGACAGCAAGGAATCCAGTTTGACTACTAGAAACCAGATGAACCTGTAGCCTTGGTTATTAGATCCCTTTTTCCTCAAGGTTTTTCATTTATAGACTGAGCATATTTGATCTGGGAGCTACTGAAATCCGAACACAGAACTCTGCAATGACATGCTTTGAAATCCCTGTTTGAAATCCCGGTTTGGAAATACTGTGTTTCTGCTGGATTTTCCATTTAATGTAAAAGCAATTTCCAAAAGCCTTAAAAAAAGATGCATTTGGGCAACGGTGCTCTCCCTCAAACCTACAAGGCTGTGTGCTTGTGTGACTATTGCTGTAACAAGAGCTTTTGTGTGGTTCAATATCCACTTAGCATTGGATTTTCAGGTCACGACTTAAGAGGCAATTACTGTCTGCTCTTAGCGAGTTGGAAGCCGAATGCTATATTCCCTCTGATTACAGCTCCAGAAAGTATTTGCCAATAACAATCTGAGCATAGATTCCACATTGATTAATACTAGTAGTGAAATATAAAAGGGCATCACTCAATGTGCAAGTTCATTGGTCAGTTTATAGCAAGCTCTTCTCTTGAAGAACATTCCAAGAAAGCCTCCAAACATGTGACTCTACCACAGGTCTACTTACAGGTCGACTTTACAGTTAATTTGCAATTTAAGCGTCAAATTCAGGAACTCGGACCTGTGCCCAGTCAGATGGCAGGGAGAGATGTGTAAGTAATTGATAGGCTCCTAATTCATGTTGGAAGTATTGAACATGCTCTGCTGTTGAGATGATGAGAAGTAGCGTCTGCAGGGAAAAAAGCATATGGGGAGTAACAGATCTTTACATCCTTTGGAAGAGCTTCTGGAGTCCACGGTTTACCTTCCTTGAAGTAAGTTCCCTACTTATTATTGTGAAGAAAAAAAGCATACTAAATAGGAACGAAACTATGTTCTGGAGCTATCTCACTCTCTTAATTCAGAATATTTTCACTTCTGTATCTTCTGTCTTAAAGTTGGCGAAATAAGCACTGTTAACTAACAGAGTCAAGTCACATCTCAGAGAATTCGGAGGCAGCATGAAGAATAAAAGAGAGAATTTTTTTCATGTTTGGTCTTTATATGTGAATGTTATACGAGTGCATAAATGTCAGAAATAAGCTACTGGGTAAAAAGGACCTTGATCTGACCCAGAATGGCTGTTCTGCATTCCTGATCCCCTCTTCAATTGCCTTTGCAATTCCGCAGGGAGATGAGAAGATTATGGTAGATTGAAGGCAATTAAGGGGATTTTTGCTTTTCTTCTGTCTTTGCAAAAAGTATGTCTCAGCAGGGCCAGAGAGTATTGTCTCTTATTTCTATCCTGCCATGGCTCTCAATACTTTACCTTTGCTTCAACTGTTCTTTACAGAATAAATGTAAACGCAAACTTGACCAGACAGCCCTGAATATAGCCTGGCTGTGTTCACAGCTCCCACTCCAGAAGGTTTTTCTCCTTAACTCTGTTTTTCCCTAACTCTGGGAGAGAGAAGGGAGAGTGACTGCCTCCGGTATCACGAGGGTGCTGGTGAGCCCATGGCCCAGATACAGCCCCCTTCACTTCCAAGTTTTTTTGAGCAATTTGTCCTACATAAGGGGAGTCACACATACAGAGCTTCCCAAGGAAAACTGAGCCCAAGCTTCTTTTGCAAGTCTGGTCAGTTCGTTCGTGGGGGGTGCTTCTGGAAAACGAGTAATTTTGCAAAATTTGGCTAAGTGTCATTTTTGAGCCATGGAAACAGGTGGGTTTCCTGTCATTAGAGGGTATTTCTTAATATTTTGTAATTAAACTGGAATTTCTCACAGACACAGCCCATCTCTTTGGTCCACGCTGTCCAGTGTCTGCAGTGTACAATGAGATCTTCACTAAGTATATTGTGAAAAGGGCCAAAGCACAGGTTTTACCTGAGTGATAATGACCAATAGCAAATACATGCGATTATCTGACATGCCTTTGTCTCATACTTTCCCACTGGATATTTGGTTCCAGTACAGGTTGGGGGCTGACCTGCTGGAAAGCAGCTCTGAGGAAAAGCACCTGGGAGTCCTGGTGGACAACAGGATGACCATGAGCCAGCAATGTGCCCTTGTGGCCAAGAAGGCCAATGGCATCCTGGGCTGCATCAGGAAGAATCTGACCAGCAGGTTGAGGGAGGTCATCCTCCCCCTCTGCTCTGCCGTGGGGAGGCCCCATCTGGAGCACTGTGTCCAGTTCTGGGCTCCCCAGTTCAAGGAGGACAGGGAACTGCTGGAGAGGGGACAGCAGAGGGCTACGAAGGTGGTCGAGGGAATGGAGCAGCTCTCTTACAAGGAAAGATGAGGGACTTTGGGTCTTTTTAGTCTGGAAAAGAGAAGGCTGAGGGGGGATCTGATCAATGCTTATAAATACTGAAAGGGTGGGTGTCAGGAGGATGGGGCCAGTCTTTTTTCAGTGGTGCCCAGTGACAGGACAAGGGGAAATGGGCACAAACTTGAACAATAAGAAGTTCCATCTAAGCGTGAGGAGGAACTTCTTTCCTGTGAGGGTGGCAGAGCCCTGGAAAAGGCTGCCCAGGGAGGTGGTGGAGTCTCCTTCTCCGGAGATATTCAAAACCCGCCTGGACACGTTCCTGTGCAACCTGCTCTGGGTGGACCTGCTCTGGCAGGGGGTTGGACTAGATGATCTCCAGAGGTCCCTTCCAACCCCATATGATTCTGATTTCTGCAGGAGATGTGATTACTGTGAATGTATGTGCTTACTATAGACAACAGAGACAAGGACTGATGGACTCCTGTTCGCTTGGAGATGGAGGGCCTCACATGAAAAGCATCAGCAAGCTGACTCGTGGTGCTCTGACATACATTTGCTCGGGAAGATTCATCATGGCTTACTTGTTTTTTCATCTGCACAACCTTATAGGCAGACCTTACGATCCTCTAGGGAGCCTGAACATGACCTTTATTTCTCTCCATCTGCTGACATAACTACTGGGAAAAAGCGTTCAGCAGCACAGAATCCATTTTGCTGGAAGACACTGGGCAGTGAGTGCAACACAAATAAACACAAATCTTGACTCAGTGACATCAGCATCTATGAACACACTGTAGCTCTGGTGAAGATTTCAGCTGCAAATGGCTTCCTATAGAGAAATTAACTAGTGAGTTGATGATGCACATAGCCAGAAAATAATCCAAAATTCAAAATTAATTCAGTTTCATCAGTGGCTTTCTGAAAATAAACAATGAATTATTTACAATGAAGAGATACATATTTATTATTTAGCATTCCACAGGTCCATCGTTTCTACATTAAAAATACCTCAAACACCATCACAGTCCACTTTGTTGTTTTCCTCTCAGGAAAATAAAAATAAAAATCAAAGACTTGAAAAGTCAGAAGCTGACCCCCATGCTCATTTCCACTAAGCGCATCGCAGAATACAGAGGAAGCACACAGCGGGGGAACCAATTCACCATCACACTTCAATTTGAGCCTTGACTTACAGCATCTTGGTTCACTGACAACCGTGGCCACTAGCTCTTACCAGTTGTCCATTCCAAGGAAGGTGGCCGAGCATAAGAAACTTTGGGAAACTACCTCCAGTTTCTTAGAGGCTGGTTTACGTCCTGGAATCTGAAGTTTAATAGTCTTTCTTTTCAAGCTTTTATTTTTTAATCCTTAGTATTGTAGCTTTAGGCATTCCCTATCCAGGTTCCAAACCTTTCTGGCATCATTCTAAATCCTTTTCTTCAGACACAAGTTTTACACTCTGGCCTTAAAATGCAACTATGGATTATGCATTCATTATACTTCCGAACACAGGCAGGATCAGCCCTTGTAAGTATTTGGATAAAGGACAGCCTTTGAAAGCCCGATATCCTATGGGAAATGCTATGGCTGATTCACCAGGTGCCAATATTCTGTCTGGTAATTCACAATTGGTACTTTTCCAATTAGCAGGAGGAGACATAACCGCTAATACCGCCAGCTGCTACCTGGACTGCCTTTCTTATCTGCTGTCTTTTTCTTTTCCTATCCTGTTTGTCCTCTTGTATCTTTTCAGAGATGTTCCGCTGCAAGGCATTAAAACATTCAATTAGCATTAACTGATGCAGTCAACAAAAAAAGGGCAAGCAGCCTATCCTCGAGATAAGGCAGGGAAACAACAAACTGAGGAAGGCAGGAGTTTTGCTGGGCAGAAAGCGTCTGGGGAGCGAGGAGGGAGGTCTGAGCCAGCGAAGTGGCTGCTCTCCCTTCCAGGAGAGGGGGGGGACACAGGGGTGGCAAGAGCTTCTCAAGGCACAGCAGGTCGAGCCATGACTCCCTCCATCCCTCCCGGTGTGGCTCCGGAGGACGCTGCGGGGAGAGCAGGGCCGGGCTGGGGCACCGGGATCCAGCCCTGCAGGCCCGGGTCACCCAGCGGCGGGTCGGGCCCAGGTGCCGGCCCCCCACCTCAGGCCTGCAAAGCCCCAGAAAGCGGCCCCCAGCCCCGGAGGCGGGCACGCCGCCCGGTTCACCGGCTGGAACCGTAGACCCGAAACGGCGGGCAGACACCAAGCCCACCCTCCCGCTTCCTAAGGGCAGCCAGGGGCTGCCGGCGGCCCCGGCCCGCCGGCCAGGCCGCCGGTCGCTATGGCAACGGGCCAGGCCGCATCCCGCCTGCCCCCTCCGTGTTCCTCCCCCGGGGGCGGCTGCCGCCGCGGGGGCCAGGTCCGGCGGCGCCGTTCACACCCCCCCCCCCCCCGCTCCGCGGGCTCTCTACGGCCGGAGGCGCTGCCGCTGCCGCCGGGAAGGAACTCCCCGGGGCGGACGGAGGCCGCCGCAGCCGCCGGGCTGTGCCCGCGGCGGGCGGGGCCAGGCCCGGCCCCCGCCCGGCTGCGCCACCGGGGCCTGCCCAGGGTGGGAGAGGAGGAGGAGGAGGAGGAGGAGGAGGAGGGACTCCGCAGCGGCAACAACTGACGTGTCCCCGCCATGGAGCTCGGTGTGATTCATCAGCAGCGGCGGCGGGGCGGCAGCGGGGTACCGCGCACCGTCCCCGCCTAGGCACGGCCGCGGTGGGGGGCAGCCACCCCCCCTTTCCACCCCCCCCCACACACACACTCTCCCGGCACCGTTCTGCCACCTGCACCGCCCTCCTCATCTTCCTCCTCCTCCTCCTCCTTCTCTTCCTCGCCGCCCGCTCCTCTGCCCCCGCGGCGACGCCAGCATCCCGGGGGAGGCAAGATGGAAGAAATCCTGCGAAAGCTGCAGAAGGAGGCGTCGGGGAGCAAGCACAGGGCCATCAAGGAGAGCTGCACCTGGGCCATCGGTAAGGGGCAAAGAGCTGGGGGGGGGGGGGGGCGCCGGGCTGACCCCCGGCGGGGAGCGGAACGGAACGGATCGGAACGGGGCACGGCCCCTCCGCGACCGTAGCGGTGCGGGGGCTGGAGCCTCCGACGGGGGCGGTTTGGTGGCGGTGGGGGACAGCAGGGAGACCTCGGCAAACTTGTTGGGCGGGGAGGGAGCGGAGCGCCCTGGGGGCCGTTCGGAACGCCCGGGGAGCTCCGCGCTGCTGTGGGCACTGGCCGGTGGTACCGGAGAGCATCCCTCTCCCCTCCGCCCCCCCCCGCCTCCCGCAGCTACTCCGTGGGTCTTGCCGGGCAGGGAGGGGTGTCGGTAGCTGTCAGTTTCTGTGTATGCTGGGGGGAGTCTTTCCCCTCACACACCGCCTCCCCCCCCAAATCATCTTAAAAAAAAAATAAAAATCTCCAGTACAGTTTTCACTTCTGTCGGCATTTCTTTTAAAAGCTGGATATTTTTGTTTTGGTTTGGTTTCTTTTTTTTGGACTGGATTCCACGAGCTCTTTTATCCATACCGTATAATGGAAATAACGATCAATAAAATGAGTCGTTCTTTTCAGGGAATATGAGCTTAGCTGCATTTCAGCATCCATCCATTTTCAGAGACTGGCTGTGACTTGAAGTGCTTTTGATGCTAACTACCTGGAGCACTAGTCAGCAAGACCCCCTAATTTACATCAGCTTAACTGTGATACTTAAAATGGCTTTAAATTTTTATTTTCCGACCATCCACAGTTACAGCAATCTGTGGTAGTTGATACCTGTTGCTGGCTTATTGCTGGCCTTTCAGCTTGATGTTTCACTAATTGTGTGCACAGCAGCCATGCTAATATCCTCCATACTGTTGCAGTTTTAGTGTATGTTTTAGCATCTGTGCAGCCTCAGTGCTGATATGTGAAAGGGAGTTCACTGAGGAGAAGATGATGGTACTTAGATGCCTTCTCACTGGGCTCCCAGTGTCCTGATTGATTCATACAAATCTTTGGAGACTCAGAGCAGCAGTGACTGTTGTTCTGTCAGCTGGAGTAGGTAAAAACTTCAGGATCCTTGGTTCAGAGATTGTAGCCAGAGGTATTTCTATGGTTGAACTCAAAAGTTTCTTTTAAAAGCCCTGTTGTTTCCTTTCGTTATACAGAAACATTGGATTCTCCTGATGCTACTATTAAGATACCTCCGTATCAGCTAAGGTAAGAGCTTTTAATGTTGAATCCTGTGGAGCTGTGAGTATTTGTAAAATTGAAGTACAAATTTCAGTTAGAAGTGGACAGAGGGCCAAATCTATGTGATTTTTTTAGTCTGCAGATACACATATCTGGGCTGGTAATAGTGGATAATTTGCTGATGAGCTCTTGGACTCCAGCCATGAATGAAATGTAAGGAAACCTGTTAAAATGGGTATGACTGTGTATAATGGTGATGTATGGTTAGAAAGGAGGGCTGTCTTAGGGTCTGAAGAGTTTTCCTTCTGAATTATAGCCTTCAGGATAAGTGATGATGTTTCTCTGTTTGTTTGTTTTTCTTTTAAATCTAGATCAGTTTCTGTTTACTGAAAAGAAATATTCTAGAAACTGAAGGGTTATATCATCATATAGCTAAGACACTGGGTAGGAACTAAAATAATACTGTTTCTATGCCTACTTCTTTCTTTAGCCTGCTAGATTATCTTGAGTAAGCCTTCTCCCTTCTTCCTGCCTCCATTTGTATACCTATAAAATGGGGGAGGTGACTCTGCCCTCATTTGTAGAGCTAAATAGCTCTTGGTTTGGAAATTCTGATTGCTATGGAGAAAGTTAATATGCAAAATTATTTACTGTCCCTTCTAACAGAACCATTAGGAGGCATCAAAAGAAACTAGCAAGTGCAGTGTTCAAAACAGGAGGGCCCTGTTTCCCACAGCTTATAGTTGTGAAGTGCTTAGGCTTGCCTCATTGGAGAATGTAATGGGTGCTAAATGTTTGCATGGGTTCAAAAAGCACCTCAACAAATCCGTGGAAGAAATTGATTGAAGTCTATCAGATGCAAAGGTATCCTTTCTTATTCAAAAGTGCTTTATTCAGAGATGACTGAGTTTATAAAAGAGTATGTAGGAGTGTTGCTGTAAATTTGGCCACTCCTGTAGTCCTCCTAGATATCTGCTATTAGCTGCTGACACAGGTGATGCTTTTTCACCACAGTATTACTCTAGTGGGAGTATTTATTTATTTTTTTTAACCTCATTACTCCTCACTGCTCCTTTCATATGCACTTGGTTCAGCTTTGTGCAGGGAAAATCAGGGATTGAAGAGCCAGTTATTCCAGAGCGGTCGCCAGATAGGGAAGGAAGAAGAGCAGTTCTGCTGCTGCTCTGAAGCCCTGTCAGCTGCAGTCCACAAGGAGCCTCAAGTCAATGGGGAGTGGATGTATCTCAGGTCTGACATGACCAGTGCCAGACACACGCATTTCCAACACGGGTTGGGCAGCTGAGAACAGCTGGATGAGTAATTCCCAGTAGCCCCGTTAGAATTAGGTTATGTGTACTTGGCACTGTGATTGGAGAAAACTTGGCTCTTTATCTTCCCATTTATCACCCTTCTTCTTTATGGTGTATGGTCTCTCTGTTTTTAGGTTCTATTCTCATTCCCTATGAATTTGTTAGTTAGCTGTTACCACGTTTCTTGCCTTTTCATTTGCCTGCTGCTTCTTTACAGATATGCCTGCCTTTTTCTCTTCTTCCTCCAGTGTTCTTAATGTTGTATTTTAGTTGGGTTTGTTTTTCCACTGTAAATCCTGATCTTTTTAAATAAAGCTAATACTTTCACAGGTATAGCTCTGATGAAGTAAGCTCTTAACGTTAGACTTGTCAGTAACAATGTACTGAATATTACTGGATGTTTTGCACTAGAGAATTTGAATAAAAGCTTTGGTTGTGGGGTTCTTGGTGTGGTTCTGCCACGCAACCTCAGACGGTGTGGGAGATGTTGCTGTCAGAAGTACTCTGAGCTTATTCTTCGTTTTCTGCTAACAAGCTATGGCCAGACTCCAGATCAGCACACTGGGCCACATCTTGGGCTGGAGTTCGCCTGCATGACGTGAAAATGCCTGCTTTGGCAGGGGGGTTTGACTAGATGATCTCCAGAGGTCTCTTCCAACCCCGTATCATTCAGTGATTCTGTAAAATTGGATAAAAGTTCATCTTTGCTTGGTATTTGTTCAAGAACAGCACTGATGGCTTGGTTCCTAACAGTGTAAAAGAATAGCCTTGAAAACAGGGCAATGGCAGTGACCAGAACTACAGCCAAGGGTGCAGGATGGACAATCTTGACCAGGTGCAGAATGCATCATCTGCTGTAACACAGATCAGCCCCTGGCTGCTCATCCGCTTTGAATCTGCCATTCACCCTTTCTCCTGTAATATTTTTGGGTGTAGTGGCAGGGACTGGAAATATGGTTTGGGATATTCCATGATACTAGAGTTAGAATGAAGGTATGTCTCGTATTTCCACCCCCTAGTCCACAACTGGGATCTGACATTCATAGTGGTAACATACTGAAAGAGTTAAAGGCAGTGTGCTAGATAGTTCAGCAGAAAAATACGTATTTGTGAGGTCTCTTCCAAGAGCAGCAGCTGAAGGAGTATTTGGAGTACTGAATGGCAAGGGAAATGTCCCAGCTTGTTTAGTAGGAAAGTTTGGTCTGTCTTTTGAGTGTGCTGAATACAAGGAAAGTGTATCATCACTTCTCTACAGTATATTTGGGTAAGTTAATGAAGTAGGGCACATCTATACTGCATAAGAACAGGGGACAGATTCATGATCTGCCATGACCATCTGATATAGATACTGTCTCAATTTCAGAAATAGCAAATCTAGTAAGTATCCCAGTCAGTTTCATTTTTGTTTCTCCACAAAGCAACATCTGGCTTCCACTAGCAAGTTGTGCTGGTGTTACTGCTGTTTAACAGGATGGCCATGCCCTTACTTAAGTCTTTCTCCTTCTGGAACTGAAGGGTGAGGTCTGCTCAGGAGAAGGAGAAGCCGTGAACTGCAAATTCCATTTTTTTCCCCCCTTTAAAAGGCCATTTGCTGTTTTTGAAACCACAGTTAAAGATGTGCAGCGGTTCTTCATAATGTTTTCTTTTAAGACAGCAATCCTCGCGTGAGAATGGGGAGGACAAGTTATCTCTTTGCATTTCCTCAGACTATGATTAGTTGAGTTCAGAGTTTTTTACAGGTTGTAGCAGCTACTGCTTATCTCCATACTGTTGGGGTAGATTACTCCTCTGTTGCGGCTTGCTCCAGACCTATCCATAGCTTCCTCTCTCCTGTTGGGCTTCCTGAACACCAGGCAGGCCACATGATAGTTTCCTGAAGCCCGTGCAATTAGGTAAGGGGTTCAGCTGGAGCATTTCTGTGTGAGCTGTGCCCAGCACGTGCCTGCTGTGGTTGGGACCACCTGGAGTACTTGTGCCCCAAGGGAGTGCAGACTGGACATTCAGCCTGGAATGTTATTCTTTAATTAGTTTGATAGAGATCTGTTGGGTATATCTTCAGGGGGTTAAATGAGACTGTTTTGCTGTTCGGCATCCTTTGATGTTAATTGAACTTATGAATCCAAATCCCAGTTAATAACCTTGCATATTAATTCTAGTGAGGGTCATTATTTAAATGCCTCACTTCCTAAAGAAGTAACAAATCTCCAACAAATTCAGACTTCCCCACAGATTCTGGTCAGCTCTGCCTTGAGATAGGGAGTGCTTTTTCAGTACTTTAAATTGTGAACACACTATTAAGCCAGGATATGGAGTTGTAAAGAAGATTAAAGTCGACCAGGATGAAGATGACCTTAAGACAGTCCAGGGCTTTGCCACAGACGTCCTGTGAATTCCTGAGAAGGGAGAGTCACGTAACCCATTGTTAATTGGTAACGGCTCCATGGCTCCATCGTTGCCTGCCTCATATGATGTTTGTCTCTGATGAACAGCTGTTGTGAAAATTAGATATATACTAAGTGCTTGAGGAGGCTGGATGGACGACTTATAAATAATGAATTAGATAGAAGGAATTGATGTGGTGGTTTAATTGGTGAATTGATCACACGGAAAATAGCTTAAGAGACCTTAATGTTGCCTGCCAGCAAACAACTGTTTGCTGCTAAGTTGGGCCACGTTCGCCTCAGTATTTTCAAAATGACAAGTTCTGCCTTGAGGCCAACCACCTACATTCAGCAAGTCCCTCTTCTTGGCTAATTCCTGGCCAGTTTCTCCATTGTGATTTTAGAGGCGATCTATAAAAGGTAACTGAACAGACACAAGAAAATGAGCCTTGAAAGAAAATGTTTGATCAGAGCAGTTTAATACTCCTGAGGATTATGTACGTAGCAGAGAATAAAATAGGAGACTAGACAGCGCTTGCCAGTCAAGTAGTGCTTTGAAAAAACTCGGTTATACTAGAGTTTCTTGGAATGTTTTATGCAATTAAGTCATGCCTTATAGGCTATATAAAACTTGGTGGCTCTCTGTCAGCACGGACTTGGTGCTGTGAAGTGGAGGTTGGTTGGGCCTTTTGAGGAAGGCTGTGGCTTGGTGGGCACTTTAGCTGTTGCGTTTTGGTGTTTCTGTCCTTACTGGAACCTGGAATCTTCTGTACAGAATATCTTACTACATCCCTGTCATTCTTCATTAGGAAATAATTTTTTATTATCCTAAAGAGACTTTCTCGTAGTTTTAAGGCATTTCCTGTAACTTCCAGGTCTTTCTACTATCTTGTCATTCCATTTCTTTTCTTCTGACCATAACAATGGCAAAATATATTTTTGCCCTTTTTTCAGGGTAGCAGAAGCTTCACTGTAGACTTGAGTTCGAGCTGTTCTGTGGCGCTTGTGTGGCTTTTCTCTCTTTGCTCTCAGAGAAACGTGACTGAGTGCAGAAGACCGTAAGCAAGATTCTCGATAGTATAAATTGCTGTTCGTGCCAGCTTAAGGTTTCCCCTGTGGACTTTAAAGTAATGGCCATGAGACGTGTTGATGAGTGGAGCAATCTGCCATAGTAACTGATGTAATTTATATTCCTGCTTCAAAGATGAACCAGAAAGGCGTTCCAAATGCTTACTTATCTCTTCGGCATATCTGTACACTGCACATCTCTGTACCCAGAAGATGCAGAAAAGTCATTATAATCAAATGGAAGTACAGGCTCAAGCCTTCGAGGCACGGATTCTGGGTGCCAAATCGGAGAGATAACGGGTCTTGGCTTTCAGAGTTGCTGAGCATTTCCGAGTTCTGTTTGTGTTGGTAGCAGTTCTTATGCCCATTACTGCAAAAGCTTGCGTCCCTGTGGTATTTCGCGTTGGCCTTTCAAAAATAGCCAATATTTCTTGGGATTTGAGCTGGAAAGACAGAGGTCAGTGGTGAGCAGGGTCCTCTAATAATCAGTTTGTGTCCAGTTCTCTCTCCTGTTTGTGTCCCACTGCTGTTCATCTTCGTGCTAGTTTTTGAGAGCAATTTGTGAACTTCAGGAAAACAGTACAATGACAAGCAGTCAGGAAAAGAAGTAAGACTTAAACTTAGCTGAAATCTGAAATATCAATCCTCCTTTCATTTTTGTTTCCTATAGTCATGGGGATTTGGGGGTGAAACTGGTAATTCTACTCTGCCATTTATTTTTGCGTGTCTAGCTTTACATCTGACATACTTCTGGAGAAGTAGCTGCAGCTTACAAACTCCTAAATAAAACACCATGCTTACTCATTTTAGCTTACATGAGCTCAACAAATAATAAAAGCAATAAGTGTGGTGTGATCATCACCAAGCATCCAGTGCTGCAGAGACTTCCGATCCACTTAGCTTTGCTGATAAGTCATCCACTTAAAGAGTCTTGAGGCTTGGGATGCATCTTGGCTTCTCCATTGTGAAGAAATATTTGTGATTTCATCATCTCATTCTTCTCCCATCTATTTTGTTCATAATTTCTGTTAGCTTATTTCTACTGGGAGAGAGTTGATAGGGAAGCTGATAGATACAGCAGATCCCCTGACCAGAAGAAGGGAGCAGGGAAGGAAGAATGATGGCCTGTGGGTTTGTTTTTTTTTTTGGGGGGGGGGGCTGTTTTTAGCATCCATCTCTCTCTATTTTAGTCTTTGTCATTTTTAAAACACTCTGCTTCCTGCTTTGCTGCCTCGGCCACCTGGCATTAAGTACTTCTGTGCTTTCCTCCTGAACCTGACTGCTGGATATGTGACTCATGCTGCTCAGCCATTACAGGGTTGCTGTCTGGCATTCACCAAGTGGATGCTGAGTTCCCCGGCAGGCATCCGGCCAAGAAGAGATTCTGGTGCCTGTGTGGACTGCTGAGCTGCAACTCCTCTGTTGGCAGCTTACAGGCTGGATCCAGACTTCTGGGGCCATTTATGTAGCTCATTTGGTGTTTTGAATGGTGTACATCATAGAATGGTTAGAGTTGGAAAGGACCTTAGAGATCATCTGGTTCCAACCTCTGCTCTGGTCTTGATTTAAAATATTGCATTCCTAGTTGTAATGTTGGACGGTGGGTGGGAGGAAAAGATTTGTGTTTAGAAAAGGCGGTGTCACTGTCTGATATTGTATTTGGATCAATCCGCATGTTTAATCTGGGATATGTAACTAGCCTGATGGGCAAGTATTTTTATCTCGGCAGAACCTTGCAACTGTTCTGGGACCCCAAAAGACAGCAGCATTGGAGAAGAAAGGGGTGTGTGGGGTTAGTTTCCATCATGCATGTCTGAACTCTTGCTGTCAAGACAAGATTGCAAAAGTGTTGGAAGGCCTCTAGGAGATCTAGGAGTCCCTAAAAACAGGGGTTATGGCTCTTGAAGGTGTCAAAGAAGGTTTGGTATTGTCATGGAAAAAGGTGCATGATTTCTGAAAAATTATTTCTATTACTCTTATTTGTGGATTTGTGTGGGCTTTGGTTGGTTTGGTTGTTTTTAAGGGCAGTGCTTGCTCTTTCTGAAACTAACTTTCTTCCCTTCCTGACATTTTTTGTAGCGGTGAACCTTAATATTCACCACTGCTTTGGGTCTTTGTACCTTTTGTGGATTCTTCTGAAAGCCCATTCTAGATTTGTAACCAAAGCCCACAGGGTACTTACTGGTTTTGGCTGGGCTGGAGTTGATTTTCTTCATAGGAGCTGGTAGGATGGGAGCGTGGAGCATCTGGGCAGAGCTGAGCTGCCTATTGGGGTTAACCCCCAACATATTTAATCTTTAAGGTCCCTTCCAACTCTAACCGTTCTATGATTCTACACAGTTACTGTGGGATGTATGTAACTCATTCAGTGCACGAATAGCACCAATAAATGATGAGAGCAGCCATGGTTTTGAGTGTTTGTCTAATTTCTAACAACAAATGCGACTGATACATTGCCCTAAGGGCGGAAGGATGATAATGGGATAACAGTGTGTGTGTTTGTTTTAAACATCTAATCCCTTCTAGTGCTTGCAAAGGAGAAAAAAGTGAGAACATGGGGAGGCTGTTGATAATTGCCTTAGAGAATGAGATATGGATGGGTGGGGAAACTAGGAGATGGAAGAGGAGAAGTGGCAATGAAACTGAGAGGACCGTTTTCCTACTAAATGAGGCTTAATTCTGCCGTGCTCTTGGTGTGATGCTGTGCAAGTCATGGCTTTTCTTTGTTTGGAAAATGAAGGGGTGAGCGGGAATAATAAAAGTCTTTTCTCACAGTTCTTTTATTTACATTCCATGAAAAGTAACAAAGCTGCAGGAAATACACTACCTTTGGTTTCCTTGAATGTTTGTTTGCTTAAGAAATTGAATATGCTAAGGTGCAGGAAGTGTAAAATTACATAACACATTGCAAACGTGGGGATATTTTTAACAACCGTCCCTTAGGTCTGTCAAGCTTTAGCATTGCACTGCTGTGAAAGCTGAATGGAATTGCAGATTGCAGCATTAACCTTCAAAATGTAACTAGTAATGACCAGAAATATACTTCATCCTCCCATTTCTCCATCAGCCTGTTTTATAAGTAACTCTAGGCCATCCCGCTGTAATGGAGAAAATAAAGTTGTTAGCAAGATGTCTATGCTATAGTATCTCTGTGTCTCTTCTGTCCCCTCAATCCTACCCTGTCTCAGCATTGTAAAACTTCTGATGGAAGTTTAATTCTCGTAAGATGCTTTATTTGATGTTTTCAGTGTACTAACATTTTGAAGCAAAAACATTTACACTGGAAAAATCACAGAATGATACGGGGTTGGAAGGGACCTCTGGAGAGATGTAGTCCAACCCTCCTGCCAAAGCAGGTCCACCTAGAGCAAGTTGCACAGGAACATATCCAGGTGGGTTTTGAATGTCTCCAGAGGAGACTCCACCACCTCCCCGGGCACCCTGTTCCAGGGCTCTGCCACCTTCAAAGTAAAGAAGTTCCTCCTCATTTTATGTTCAAGTTTGTGCCCATTACTTCTTGTCCTTAAATCCTCAGCTTCCCTTTGAGGCTTACCAAATACAGGGAAGAGAGGTTTCATGGTACAGCTCGATAAGCTTTTGAAATTGTAGGCTGAGGAAGTCCAGCCTGTGCTCTGCAGGAGGCCAGGAGGTATACGCTAAGGATGGGTGCTCTGCTGCTCACCACATCTTCATGCCATGCTTCAAATGGTAATCAATAAAATCACCTAAACGATACAGATTGCTTTATAATGAACATTTGTGAGGTTTACATCTGTCATCGAATTCCTTAAGAGCAGAGTTAGTAAGTGGCTGTCATACCTTGTGCACAAAAGGCAAAAATCTACTGGGGTGGGTGTTCTAGGGAGAGTGATGATAACGTGTCACAGAGAGATTGCACCACAGCTTTGGAGACTGGAAGCATCCTGATTATTATTTTGGCTTTGTCTGCTTTAATATTGTGTAGAATCTTTTGTTGTCTCTCTCCCTTTCCTCTCAAGCAAAGGTACATTGTGTGCTTATGTTTTGTGTTCTGTTCTGTTTCGGTTTCATCTTGACAACAGTTATCAGGCATCTATCTAGGAACTTTGTGTTTGTGTTGAAATCAAGATGTTATTAGCAAGTGTAGCAAAGAAGCAAATGACCTTAGAAGCGCTCTCCAGCTGAGTGACTGTGCTGAGCTATTTAATTATGATTGCATGAATTCTGTGGTCTCGGCTGCATTAGGCTGGATGGAAGATTAAATTGTTCCTGTTTGGCTTCCCTGTGAATAGAGCTATGCTTCTGCTCTTATGGCAAATACGTCTCTCTTGGAAAGTATGTAAATAACAAAAATTAGAAATGCTACCGTGTCACTCTTTTAATATCAAGCAGTTTTAAATTGCACATTCATTCAACACTGCAGGTTGAAAAATTGTTGAAGTTCTAGCTAACAGACTGTATGAAGACACATTTAGGCATTATTCCTCCCCTTCTTTTCCCTACGTCATTAAGTGTCCTCTAATAAGCAACCCTTATGCTTCCCTCCAGAGGCAGGTTCCTTTTAGTGTTGGGTGAAGCGATTACTTTGTGTCTTGGTTTGAAAAGCAAAAGCAGTCAAGGGAAGAAGGGAATACATGAAGGAAAGAGGATGGAAAAAGGAAATGCTGAGCTGGAAAGGAGACCCAGAGGGAACTCTCAAGAGAAAGCTGGAGTCAGCAGCTGAGGTGAGAAAGAATCAGATACCGAAATAAAAGGAGAGTTAAACCTTGAGTCATATGAAAAGAAGCCTTTCCATTGTAACTGGGTAAAAGTGAAGAGTTTTGTACTGTGTGGGGAGAAAAAGAATTAGATTTTTTTGCGTTTAAAAAGAAGCTGCAAGTGGTGAGGAGGAAATAGAAAAATCATAGAATAGTTTGGGTTGGAAGGGACCTTTAAAGGTCGTCTAGTTCCCCTGCAGTGAGCAGGGACATCCTCAAGTAGATCAGGTTGCTCAGAGCCCTGTCCAACCTGACCTGGCTTTTAGCCCGAAATTATGAAGTTATAAGTAAAGGTAGAACCTCACCTGGTTATGTGGGAGGCAGATCTCTGGACATGGGAAACATGCACACAGGTGTGTCTGTGCTGATGAGTAGCTGGAGTAAAATCCTGGCCCTGCTGAAGCACGTCAGAATTTAGTTCAACGTAGTCCAACAACAGTCTCTCACCTGGTTTTGTTGGGGTTTTTTTTCAGGACCTGTAAACCACACCACCGACTGCTTGTTCGTTCTTATGTAGCACTGTAGCACCAAAGCTGTCTAATAGTGCATGGTCATCTATGTAGTGGTACAGCATCATAAAGATTACTTGTTGTTGGCTTTTTTTTCTTGAAAGGGAGGGTTCTAACTGGAAGGCTTCAGATTTTGCCTGTTGCTCTAAAACATCTCTTTTTACTGCCATCAACAAACTTGTATTTGCATAGAGATACAAGTTTTAGTGCTGGAGGGTTCTGTTGTGGTCATCTGGTCTGATTTCCTGCATTGTGGAGGCATGAGAACTTGCCCTGTATTTATATGCTGCAAGTTCCAAACTTCCCTCTGAGCTCAATGTAATACTCTTTATGAGTGGGACGGTCGTATTTCTGCTGTAGATAAAATTAATCATTTCTCTAGAACGTGAGTGAAGACTTAAAATCTCCTTTCTTCTTGAAGAGCTGTTGCTTGGAAAAGGATATATTTATTTTGAATGGAACTTCCATTTCTTGTTCCTCTTCCAGGTTTTAAGTACTTCCATTATGAACCATAAAATTTTTGTTGGAGTCTTTTATCAACGTTCTCTAAGCTAGCACAGGAGAAGAAGAGTTATGGATGTTTCTACTTTTATATGTATGTGTGTTCATATATATACTCTCGGAATTTGTTTTCTGCAAATCATTCCCTTTTGTGTAGGGACAGTATTTTCTTCTGTTTGGCTTATGTAAGGGTAACAGAATTTTGTGAATTCATCTTTACCATTTATTTTCTCATGGTGGGCCAACTTTTCTGCTTGAATATGTGAGGCTGATGGAGTTACGTGCTGTGAAACTTCGTTCATTTTAAGCAGCTAAAACTGAGGAGCTTTTCTTAACTGTCAGCGTTGCTCTGACTGAAAAATGTCAGACTCTGGCTATGACTGTTATCCTGCCTAACAAACGGCATATCAGAAAACGGCAACAGCCCCAAATCAAATTCTTATCTGTTCTTTGACTGGGCTGTGAATTATGCTCTGGAATGCAAATTACGTGTTGATAAGGCCCTGAATTTCTGAATTTCCTTCTCCTCTGTAATTTTCAGGGGGAAGATAATGCAGAGGGATGCCTTATTTTTAATCTCTCTTTATTTTTAATCCCATTTCTGAAAATTAATGTGGTTATCACCATTCGCATGAAGGGAACTAACTCTTACAGTGGTGACGAATACTTAATTTATAGTGTCCCCTTCCGAAGTCAGGTGGAGGTGAAGGCAAGTCGTGAGCCTGTGTTCCAGGCACTAACAAGAAGGAGTTAAGATCAGGCAATTTCCTATCTTCATTACCATTTTCACCACCAGAGTGACTTAATGAGCCATTATTCTCCTCTCACTAAAGGCTTTTCCCCACTACAACGAGGACAGAAATATTTTTATGATCTCTTAGTTACCGTAGTAATTTTTCTTGCTCTGACCTTTTCGGCAGCCTGTTGTGCCTGGCCTGTCCTAGCATCCCTTGTGACGGACCTGCAGGGAAAAGAGGGAGGTTGATGAGCTACAGCAAACTCGGGCAACTAGAAAGGTCATTGTAACCCAGCGTGGGGAATATAAAGGCTATTTATGGTCTCATGACTCATTCTGCAGTTTATGAAGTGGAGTTGGGGTAGCTCCGAAAGGACAACCTGTGCTTCTGGAGATACTGGTCCTGCATTACATGCTTGGTTCTGTTTCTGACCTGTTTGCAGGTCACCTGGGACTTAGTCCAGGCACCGTGGAGGTCTAGTGAGAAAACTCCAGGTAGCCTCAGTAGGAACGGGACTGAGTCTTTGCCCTTGGTGCTCTCTGCTTACTCTGTTTTGCATGTAACAAGGTCCACACTTACCAAATGCTGTTTTTTTTAATGGAGTGCCTATTAATGCAAATGGTTACTGGATCTTAGTGTTCTTAGAATACATCTTTTTATATAACTACTTTTTTTTTTTTTCTTTAATTGGTCTTCTGGGTCAGGACAGGCAGGTGGTTGGCACTCTCTGCTTTGAAGAGAGGCTGCTGCCATCATGTTATATTCATTTGTTCAGTATTTATGTGTTCTACCAGATTTGCAGAGAAAAGCATGATTAGGAAAGCTGTTTCATGTCTCTGCAATTACTTTCTGTGCTTACTTTCTTTTGAGAGCGCTGCTGTGTGGATGTATGCAAACGATACAATTAGTGTGGATTTCAGCATATATCTGAACACATCCTTTTTCTTCCCCGTCATTCCTTCTTTACATCATCTCAACTTCTTTCTTCCCTCTGCCTTCTCTTTTCATTGCTTTGTTTCATCTGTCAATGCCCGGGATACCTTACCCTGAAGCTTTTGGTGGCTTCCCTTCCTCCAAGTCAAAGGTGCTCCCTTCCTTTCGTGCCTTCTCTGTGTTGTACTTGGCTCATCTCATTCAGGGTTAAGTTGGTATTTGTGCTTAAAACTGTAGGTATGTCCACACCTGCGTGCGTCCGTATGGAAACTTAGGAGTTCCAGTTTGAAACTGGGAGTTCCAGTTTGAAACTAGTTTCTGTACAGTAGCGTAAATGGAAGACGTTCTAGAAAACAATGGCAAACGATGTGTTTTGAAGTATATTGATGTGCACCAGATTATTCTGAGAACTTCACATATGTAAAATATCTTACATGTGTAGCACTACAAAACTGGACTGAATTGTCACTTGGCAGTGTGGCACTGCAGACAGGGGAGTAAGCAATGAGATCCCGTGGTGTGGGACCAATCAAAACAGGGCGGGATTATAAAACAGCTGTAAGGTATGAGAGGAAACCTCAATCCCTTTCTTCATTACGCTCTGAGACCAAATTCTGGTCTGTGTTATCTCTTGTGCAGCCTTATTGAACCCAGTTCTGAAGTGCTAGACCTTAGTAGGGACTGACAGCGTTAATTTACACCCCCCTTTCCCGTTCTGCCTGAGGATTATCTGCCGTGTCCTTCTGTATTCTCAGACCAGCAGAGGATGCATTTAATTAACCTCCCCTATGAAGACAGGCTGAGAGAGCTGGGGTTGTTCAGGCTGGAGAAGAGAAGGCTCCGGGGAGACCTTATAGCAGCCTTCCAGTATCTGAAGGGAGCTACAGGAGACCTGGGAAGGGACTCTTTGTCAGGGAGTGTAGTGACAGGACAAGGGGTAATGGTTTTAAATTGGAAGAGGGGAGATTTAGATTAGATCTCAGGAAGAAATTGTTTCCTGTGAGGGTGGTGAGACACTGGAACAGGTTGCCCAGAGAAGCTGTGGCTGCCCCATCCCTGGAGGGGTTCAAGGCCAGGCTGGATGGGGCTTGGAGCAACCTGGTCTGGTGGGAGGTGTCCCTGCCCAGGGCAGGGGGGTTGGAACTCAATGATCTTCAAGGTCCCTTCCAACTTGAGCCATCCTATGATTCTATAAATGGCAGGCCGAACTGAATTGTGGAAGGTGCTCGAGCTAATCAAACGTTGTGAGGTATCTCTGCAAGTGCTTTATAGCTGTAGCATGGAAATGCTAAAGATTTAATTGACTGAGTGTGTAACAAGAAGAGGAAATGACACAGTGGCAATTCATTTTCTCTGAGAATACAGTGGGAGCACAGGCTGCAGCAACCTCAATTAGATTTTCAGTTAAACATTTTCAGCAAGGATGGGAAGTTCAGCTAATTGAATCCGTTCTAATTTCCATCCTCTTGTTTGTCATTTTTTTGCTCTTCGTTTTGGGAGATATCTCAAGAAGCGGCTCTCGTTCTTCTCCGCTCCTGGCAGTATGTGACGACAGATGGTCGGCAACACGCTGGTGTGCAGGGTGGCTACGCACAACCCATAGGAGCTCCCACCTGTCTTCATTACAATGAAACCGAACTGGATCCGCTCCAGTGACTTGTGACTGCCTTCCCTTTCTCCTTTCCTCTCAATCTCCATCCTCTTTAATATGAGAATAAGTTTGTTCTGTGAGAATAAGGCCCCAAATGTTTGTGCTGTTGCAGTGAACTCTAGAAAGTCTAAATGAAATGTGATGTTCTCCTGAAGAGGTGCAGGTCTAAATAATCATCAGTTTTTAGCGTCCCTGCAGTTAGTACTATACTTTATTGTGATTTATTTTTTTTTCCTGTGTATGTCTGGCTGACCGAGTACCAGTTAATGCACAGGTACCTTGTTTTGGCACCTGTTGATCTAATTTCAAGCGTGAATTCTCTCCCAGAGGGTGATAGTGACAACTTCTTTTAAAAGAGAGAGTATGTCGAAGTCATAACGGAAAAGTTAGCACTTGAAGGTGCTTTGTGGGTTAGAGATGTATTGCTGTGGCACCTCTCTAAACTAGAAAGTCCTATCACAGTTTGCCTGTGTGCTATATATGTCCCCAGGTGTGGGCAAAGCTGGCAGTAGATACCTCTGTACTAGCTAGAGATGGGGAGGGACTCTTTATGAGGGAGTATAGTGGTAGGACGAGGGATAATTGTTTTAAATTGAAAGAGGGGAGATTTAGATTGGATTTTAGGAAGAAATTCTTTCCTGTGAGGGTGGTGAGGCACTGGAGCAGGTTGCCCAGAGAAGCTGTGGCTGCCCCATCCCTGGAGGGGTTCAAGGCCAGGCTGGATGGGGCTTGGAGCAACCTGGTCTGGTGGGAGGTGTCCCTGCCCATGGCAGGGGGTTGGAACTCAATGACCTTTAAGGTCCCTTCCAACCCAAACCATTCTATGATTCTATGATCCCTGTCTGAACCCTGGAGTAGCTGTTTTGGCAGTTTCTGTGGATCTGGATGATTTGACATTCTATCAGGAAATACTTTCTAGATGTTCTGTAGTTCAAGCTGTTTTGGCTGCTAAACTCACAGGTTTTTAAAGTCCTTCTAGTGAAATTGATTCCAGAAACATTCAAGAAAGGACCTTCTGAGAAGATTGGGCTTTGTGCCTGCCTGTTTCTCAGAATATCCTGAATGAACCAAATGGTTAGCTTTTAGTTAGAAGCCTATTTTAAGATACACATGTAGTCTACTTCAAGTTCTTTAGAAATCTACATAAATTCATGTTTCTTTTAAAAAATCTTCTGGTGGTGTTATGCCAGATAGCCTTTTACAAATTCCTGTAGCCTGAGAAGAAGGTGCAAATATGAAAAGACCTGCATGTTCTCGAGAGGTCTTTGCCAAATACAGAAGCTTGCTACATTGCTTAACTTGAGCCATGCTTGTGGCTTTCAAGTCTTTAATTTATCATTAAAGGAAGGGATTGTGTTTCCAAGAGCAAAGAGCTGATTTGTGTCCCTTGGGGTAGCTTGTGATTTATGCTTTTTTTTTTTTGTGAAAGGTGGAGAGGAAGGAATAACAACTAAACACACCCAAAATAGAGTTGACTTTTCAGAGTAGATGTTCGGTGCCCCCTGCAAGCAGGACCCACTGAAGGAGTTGCAAGCAAAGTTCCCCAAAGCTGAGATGGCCAGTATTGCTAATCTCCATTTAAGTTTTTAAAAAAGTAAGTTCAGGTTGTAGACTGTGAATTTTGGAGGGACATTAGTAGGTTTTGGGCAGACTGTGGCAAAGTATGACCTTAGGTAACTTTGACAATAAGTCTGAAAGTCCAGTAATTGCTATTGCTCTAACCTAAGGCTTCTCCTTGGCTAGTTATGAAGGGAGGATTTGTGAGAGGAACAGGATATCTACTGCATATCTTTCATTCATACTGGAACTTGAACCCTTACAGTTGTAGAAGAGTTAGTCAATGCTTTTATTTTTATATACTTTTGGGCAAATAAACTATTTATTGTTGGGTCAACTGGAACTAAGTGAATTGAGGTCCAAGGCAGCTCACAGGAGCAATAGAGGAAAAACTTCATTTTGGTGTTTTTAGAAATTAAACATCTTTGACTTTGCTTTGAAAAGACAGGTGTTTGGGGTGTTTGTTTGTATGCCCTTGAGACTTGACTGATAAAAAGTGGATTATGAAACCACTTTTTTAGCAACCTGAATATTAACCAGAAGGTAAGTGGCTGAAGTGTAATGTTTATCATGCTGAGTTGGAGGACCACTAGTGATTTGTGAATCCCTTCTTTATGCTTTACACACTCATGCATGCACACAGAGGGCTAACAGTTGGGAAATACTTTGTGAAATTTCAATTAAAAGGCCATTCTTAACAGTATGTGAAGAAATATGCCAGCTTTCTTTAGAGGGTAAAAGTGTTTCACAGAGTTGTGAAATTCTCCTTGATTACTGTATGCAGGTGTTTTCTTAGTGAAAGTTATACAGTCCTGCTGGAACGTTACTCCTTTGAATACTGATTTTTAGTTCCATTGTTCCCTCTCACTTTTTTTTTTTTTTTTAATTTTCCCCAGGGAGAAGTGTCTCCTTCCTCTCCAACTGGCTCTGGAATCGAAGAGCATGAAGCTGGCCCAGCAGGCTTTAGCAGGGATGCAGGTATGGCTTTAGAGTGAGAGTGTGTTAGTAGGCAGTGGGTGTCAAGAAAATCTAGGCTTTTCTCTTGAAAAATTCTACAGAAAAACTGTCTATCCTCAGGTGGACCTAAGAATAATTTTGAAGTTTCTGTAACAGCGTTCAGAAGTTAGGATGCAAGTGAAGGCTGGTGATTCTGTACAAGCTTGCAGTGCTTGAAAGATTAGAGGTTAATAGAGGATCGGGGAACTGCAGTCTCTATGTGTGGGCACTTTTCAGGGGGTTTTGTACACTGAAAACAGTAGGAGTAGCTTCCAACTTGGAAGTTTATGAAGTTGCGAAAGAAAACAGCACAAGCAACAAAAAGACTTGGGCTTGACAGTATAAAAACCTCTCCTGCTTCTAAAACATTTTGAGGGGTTTTGCTGAGGGCGTTACTTGGAGTGGTTTGTGATCTCTTGCATCAATTCCTGATGTCTGCTTTCTTCTGGATGCTGGAAAAGTGGGATTGGGAAAGATGATACCGGAATGGCAGCTGATTCAGAAGATGCAAACTGTCTGCTCATCATGGCACAAACCTCCCAGTCTTGCTGTACTTTGGTATTTTATATTATTGGATCAGTTTGAAATTCGTGCATAGAAAACCTAGTCACTGTAGCAGCAAACACTAATAGGTTGAGGTGCAGTGGTTTACAGCAGAATTGGGCAGAGGCAGTTTTGTCTCAACCTTGTACATTGCCATTTTCTCTCTGCAGAAGCTGCTCTCCGATGAGAGGTTTGTATCCGTGGAAACAGACTCGGATGAGAAACAGTTGCTTAATCAGATGCTGAATGCCGTCAAAGTGACTCCTTCGCTCAACGAAGACCTGCAGGTTGAAGTGATGAAGGTTAGTGTTTCACACACGTCTGTGCTTGCAACAGAGGCTGCATGACTGAATGCTGGGCTTAGCAAACAAATTAGCTGTTGCCTTGGAAATCTTCACCTTTGGATAGTATTTGATTCCCTCCTTCCTGCAGGCAGGTATCAGTTGTTTTCATTTCTACTTGGTTTGTGTTTCCCTGGGTTAAACAGGAGATGGTTGTAGCTAGAGTCAATGCACTGACAGTCCCAGTTTTAGCAAACTGAAACAGGACAATCAATTCACTCTCTGGGAGTTCACAGATAAATGACTTGTAGATTTGGAAGTTTGTGTTTCTGTTGAGCTTTAGAGCTCCTGAGGTGGGCTGTGCAGGTATGTAATTTTGAATTGTGTTGTGTGCAGCTGCTTTCCAGTTTGTTTGCTGATTGTTCTCTTTGTAAAATGCTAAAGATGAAGCATGATTTGTTTACACGCCAAAATGTCCGTGAACTAGTGCATAAGGGAAACTAATGGTTTGTATACTCCGTGAAAACTTCCATTTCTAGAAGTGCTTTAGCATTCTCCTGTGTGTGTTTGGAAGCTCAGCTGCCAGGAGGTGCTGCTTTGGAGGGGACATGCTGCCAAATTTCCTTGCCCTGTCATTGGGTTGGTTGAACAACTCACCGGTATTGCCATAAAAAAGTGACTTCCAATACCTTTATTATTTGTGTAAAGCAATACGGTGATGCATAGTTCTCAGATGTTTGGGTGCAAACTTAGTAGCACAGCGTTTGTTTTGCTATGACTGGTCACTGGTTAAAACCCTTTTGGAGCAAACCTGGTGGTCCTTTTTCATGGTTCACTGTACCTAGTACTGATTGATATGTTTGGATCTACTTACTTGACTGTTCTTTACTTCTAAGTGCATAGATTAGGTATTTTATTTCTTTTTTACATGTGACATCCTTGTTCTGGTGAATGTATGTTATCCATATGATACCACTCTGCACTACCTGTACTCTTTGCCACTGAAGATGTCTACGTGGGAGCAATATGGACTCAGTGTCAGAACAGGCAGGATAAGCCTAGCAGAAAAAAACATAGAATGGTTTGGGTTGGAAGGGACCTTAGAGATCATCCAGTTCCAACCCCCTGCCCTGGGCAGGGACACCTCCCACCAGACCAGGTTGCTCCAAGCCCCATCAAGCCTGGCCTTGAACCCTTCCAGGGATGGGGCAGCCACAGCTTCTCTGGGCAACCTCTTCCAGTGTCTCATCACCCTCACAGAGAAGAATTTTTTTTAAAAAATAGAGCAGTGTTTATGTGGACTATTACCTGTTTCATAGGATCAGGCTTTGGCCCATGTACAGACTTAACTGGTGACACCCAGATCTGCAGCCCTACCCCAGTGTGCCTCTTTCCTGCCTCTCTTGGCTCTGCGGTGGGAAAGGGGAAGAGTTAAGACTACTGAACCCACAGGTCTCCTGAAATGAAGTAATTTTATGCAATTTTATTCTTTTACCTTCTTGAGCTGTTTCTTTGAAAGCCACGATGTGCTTCTGTGATGTGTTGCCCCACACTGAGAACAATGTGAGCGCTGCATTTTACTAGAGCTCTGAGTATCTTCTCAAGTTGTCTTGATATGTGAGAAACAAAAAAACCTCAACAACTCCCAAAACACCAAACCACATAAAACCAAAGCAAAAACCTAAGATTTTATTTATGTATGCTTTTTTTTTTTTTTTAATTAAAAAAAAAAAAGCCAACAACACGTTCAGTTCCAGTTTAAGTGCAAAAGAAAGAGGGGAACATCATCTTCATTCCACTGAACTGAAACTGTGACGCACAAATCCTTCTCTGGCTAAAAGCACAATGAAATCCATGTATGGTAAAAATCAAGCTGCAGCTTTACGTCCTGAAAACAAAGCAAAAGTTCTGCTTTGATTTAAATATTTCAAGAGAACAGAGGACCAAAGCGTATTATAATGAGGGCAGTTAAAACTCAGAGGCATTAAATCAGAGCTTTTCCTAAAAGTCAAATCAGGTGGAGATTGTAACCTGAAGGTTACAAATGCCATTGCAAGACTTGAAAATTTTGTAGGTCTGACTGAACAGCTGAAGCCTTCGGGGGTTTTTCAAGCAGCTGGTCTCAGCAATGCGTTTATATCCCTGGATCTGCTAAAACGTGTCCTCGAGGCAGCACATGGTTACACGTTAGACTGTGTTATTCCATCCGGAGGAGATTAAATACATCTTTATCCACTGCCAGATATTAGACACTCCTGAGTGTGAGCATCTTGGCATGAAACTGGGTCAGCAGCCATACTGGCCTGGTCCTTTGGGACTTGCTGCACAGTTGCACCAGTCTCCCAAGTACTAAGAATGCAACCATCAAAGATTCCACAAAAGCTTCTCGTTGTGCAAAATAGACATGAAAGTAGAGGTGCAGGAGTACAGACTTAACTGTAGACTGCTGGCAGGTAAGCTCTTAAATATTTTGGGGTTGTTTTTTGTTTTTTTTTTTTTAAATCCTGCCTGGAATATCTCCTGTTGTTTCCCATAAGTGTACACCAGAAATTCACGCTTCACATATTATCCAAAACGGATGTTTTGAATATTTATTTTAATGGTTTCTTGTCCTCCACCTGTGTTGCAGATGCGAGCGTGAAGGGATTTGATTAGCATTGGAGAGCATTCTGTGAAGCTTTTCACATTTAGGTGACAGCAAGTTGCAATTGGCAGTGAAAGGAAGAAAACAGGAGAGATTATGTAGGGAAATTTGCCCTCCTGATTTTCCAGAGTAGAAGTGAGACTCTGAAGTCCTTGTTTATCTTTTTGCGGGACGCCGTTATTATTACTAAACACTGGGTAATTCTTATGTCAACAGCAGTTTTGTGCCCAAAAGAAGGCAGTGGCCTTTTCAGTGAGGAAAGGGGAAAAAAAACATGATTTCTCTGTGATGTGAATGGGCACTTACAGCAAACGGATGTACTAACTGCATTTTTTTTCTCAATGAGTAAAGCAAGCTTTCTGGGGTGTTTACATTTTGCATTAAGGCTTGTGTGTTATTTAAATGCTGAGCCTAGTTTTTCTTAAGAATAACTCAATGACTGTGCTGTCTGTGTATTCTCTGTACCTCTCATACAGTTTATGACAGAGATATAGTAGTATTTTCACAGTATTTTCACACTGGGGACTAAACTGAGGTTATTTAGGTGCTTTAAATCATATTAAAAGATACTGAGAAACCAGGTAATCCAGAAAGTGTGACCAGAGGGAGCAGTGTATCTGACACAAGGCCACTTTAGCATTTACTGTTGCTGTTGCCATGATACATTGCTATCACACTGAAAAGGCCTCTAATATATGTAATATCAGTTTGTCTTTTTATTGTGCTCAGCTGACTATATGAAGGGGAATGGAAAATCACACAATCATACAGTGCCTTGTGGTTGATCTTCTTGTAATACACCAATAGCTTAATTGCAGTTTCAAACAGAATAATCTAAATATTTTTATTCGTATATTTTCTTTATGATATTCATGTGAGTTGGGAAGGAAGAGATAAATTGATCACTAATCAAATTCGGTGTTTTATCAGTGAGGCACCAAAGGGACTCACCGCTCTATTGATACAGTTGAAGATGGATAGAAAAAATAGGGAGGGGAGAATCCTGATTTCTTTCCTGATTTGATGCTTTTAAAATCTGGCCTCAGATTTGTTTTTAAAATGGCTGAAGTACTTTTGCTTCATGTAGTTGGACCTTTGCTTGAGGGAACACATATAGTATTGACAAAAGCACTTTTAGATATGGTCAGATCAGCAGAGGGAACGGGAACTAATCTATAGCTGAGCTTCTGGATTGAGGTCATTCCAACCTCAATGATTGTATGATTTTTACTTCCTCCTTTGATTTTTTTCGGTAATTTTTCATCTGTAACCCTGACCCTAAAATCCAGTTTCTCCAGGAAAGGCTCCTGGAAAAACTGGAATTCGGCTTTGAACATAACTGTGGCATCAAAGCAGGTGAAACCAAATAACAAGGAAGTGGGTAGTGTGGAAATTTTCCAAAACAGCAAGGACTTTTGTTTTTTTTTCCCTCCGCCATCTCACTAATGTTACGGTGACTTTCATTTATAAGTTGACAACCTTCTTAATAATGCAGTACCTCTATCCGACTGTGATAACACTATTCTTAAATAACAATGCAAAAAAAAAAAAAAGAGTTTAATGAATAATTGAAGATCAGTAGATGGGTCCTCACCCAGAAATGAGCTCTTCAGGTAAACTGGCTACACTGTACTGTAATGGGTACTGACCCTAAACTAGTAATTTTTAAAAGGGAAGGTGTGATTGATCATTTTCGGTTTCTCCTGCTTCCTTTTGTTTTCTTTAGTCACAGACAAAGCTGTGTCATGTAATCAGTGCATGTCAGTTCGGTCTGCCCCGATTTCACAAGAAATGTACAACTAACAAGACAAATTTTCAAGCAAGAATGAGAATAATTACCTCAATAAAACTCATTTTTCTGATGTGATGTCTTTTGAAATATTTGGTTGTTCTTTCACTATCCTAGTTACTGCCAGACATGTTATGAATATATATTACATTTCTGTCAGTGGAGCGTCCACCTGAGAAGCCTTCACACAGTATTTGTGGCTGCTTTACTTCTGGTATTTCTTGAAATAGGCTTGAGGATTTTCTAGAACCAAAAAATATTTTTCCAAAATATTTCCTCTCTCCTTGAGAGAGAGGATTCTTTTAATTCCCATTATTTACCCATTGTCCATGGGGAACAGCTATTTCATTTAGGAAAGATTAGTTTATGCCCAGTGACTCCGACTTGTATTTGTTAGTGGATTAGGTGTACTGCTTGCTGATGAGCAAAATTTTTATGGTTTTCTTCTGCAGGCTTTCAGCGAGGAGTCAGCCAGAAGTCTTTTTAATCTGTGAATAAGGTTTAATGAACCCTTGCTAAATCTGCTGTGTTGAGGCAATCTTTTCTCTTTGTCTCTTCACTGCTCCATTAATACAGCATTTGGGAACTCTCCAGTACTAATACTAGACAGCTCTTTTTGTGATTTCAGTTTTCATTTTGTGTATCTTCAGAACTGAAATTTAAATGAGAGTTCTGTGGTAGAACTTTGTTTGCGTAAGGACAGACAAAATGGAGCAAATAGCTCTGCCTCTGAAACACTATCTTTAGGTTGGATATCTGTGATTGTTCTTCAAGATGCAAAGATGTTCTTTGAGTACTAAGAGCCATCTCCTAGTCATTTTTTATTTTTTTTTATAATAACTACTTTAATTGATGGGACCCCAGTTATGGTATCAAATTAGTCAGCACTTGAGAACATCTCTACTGAAGATCTACAAGGAGTAATAGAAAGTTTGGAGACAGTTCTTTCTTTGTTCTTTTTTTTTTTTTAATAATCATAGTTGACCTGCTTTACGTTCTGCATAACCACCTTGTTACAGGTTCGGGGAGATAGTCCTGATCTAATGCAAATATTGGATTAAGCTAGATTGTGCTTGAGCAACCAAGCAAAACTTACTGTCAACTTTTTCAGAAAACTTGGCAGAAACTTTGTCGCTGCTGAACAGGAAGTCAAACTTTTTCCTTTTTCCAAGAAGTGGAGGGTTTGGTGAGAGGCTAGTTAATTTTTTTTCTTCAGCCCTCCATGACAGACAACAAATTATATTATGTATTTGAAAAGAAGTTCTAAACTGTTTGATCAAAAATGTGGACAGAATACAACTGTAAAATCCCACCCTCTGTGAATTATTATATTCTCACCTTTTCCTTGGATACTGATAAATGAGCTGGTTACTGTAATAAACCCTCACAAATAAATACATCTTTTCATTGTTTTTCTTTATTATGAAAGGTATCTTTCTACATACAACTCGGTTATGCTTAATAGAATGTCATTTGCAACTGTTCTGCTTTGTCTTGAGCTGAAAAATTAAATGGAGGAGGAAGCTGGACTGAAATGACGAGGATTTAAAGGTCCCTATTCCCTATGCTGCCTCTGAGGGAAAGCATGTATAATAGTTTTATATAGGAGTAAAAAGAGTGATTTCCCCACCCATTAAAAATAAGACTACATTGGTGCAACAGTAAAAATGTAACTGGTAAATGGAAATTGAGAAGAGAGACTATCATTATCGGGACGAGAATCAGCAACCCAATTGCTGTTAATCTACATACTTTAGTTAATATATTAATCTTGGAATAACAGATCATTGTTTCCCCTTAATGTATTTTGTGCACTGCATTATTGCAAACATTTTTGAATATCACTTGCAATATAAATTGCAGTCCAGCCTCTCTCTGAGCAGAGAAGGACTATGTTTCAAAGAAAGTAAAAAATAAAAAACATTATTCAACGTTATGGGCATGCCTTAATCCAGAACTGGTTTAAAATTTATATTAATAAGAAAAAAAAATTTAAATGCTGAGAATGTGTAGAAAAAAGATTCACCTGAATCTGTTCCTGTAATGGTGGTGCTTGATATGAGCTCTCATAAGCAATAACTGATTTTTGTCCAGTCCGTAGTCCAGAGATGTGTTAGCAGCCTGCACTGCCAAAGAGGGGAGTCTCTAAAAACTTGCATGTCGTGCAAATAAAATTATTTTCTAGGATCAGTCCTGCCCAGGGATGCCAGCTGGAGTTCTCAGTGCTTCCTCCTCTTGGCCTTTGCATAAGACAAATTGTTGTAATATAGGCCAGCTAAAAATCCAGACTCTCTTGGGTTTACTTTACTCATTGAGTTTTTTGTGGTTTTTTTTTTTTTTTTTTTCTGGTTACTTTTTAAAGTCATTTTATGTGTGTGCTTAGTTATAAGTAACCAGGTTAATTCCAATGGATTGCGTGACCTACCTTGCGTGTTTCAAGAGAAGCTCGTCCTTTCCCAAATTAATTGGAACTGTGGTAAATGCCTACTACTCGTAATTAAGATTGTGATTAAAGAACTCCCCTGGTTCTTAGGTGCCTGGCCCTCATAGTAGAAACTGCAGTCTTGAGTTAAATACCTGAGCTTTCTCCTTAATGGGTACAAAAGATTGAGAACAGGAATGGCCTGGATATGGCCAAACAGATACCGGATGGCAGCTGCCTAAACCAGTCAGTGGTGAAAGCAGCATCTCAAAAATCCAGCTTCTTTCCAGGATCTGTGACTCTTCCTCAGAACCTTACTTGTACTTGAATTTATAGCCCTGAACAACCTCAGTGGCTCTGGGCAGCTTTAAAAAAATCTAAGCGCTTAAAAGATTTTTGGGTAAGAAAAGTAGGCTTAGTTTCTTGCCTAGAGAAATTCTAACACACAGATTTTACCTTTCTTGGTGCTCCTTCCGCCTGGAGGTGATGGGGGTGTTTTCAGACAGAGAATGTGCTCATTCTGTTGTTCTGGAACTGTCCCAGTTGGTGCGGCGTCATCAAGAAGGTTGAAGTCGGGCACAAAAAGCAGTTATTTGAGGAACGCTCTACCCTGGAACTGAGGCAACGTTGGGAAGGGTAAGAGGGTGGGATTCCTGTCTTCTGTGGTCATTCCTCCTGCAATCAAGGATGGGTAGGAAGAAGGGTTCCTTCCTCCAGGTTACTTCAGCAGTAGGTTTCTTTCCGTGTTTCCTGATGTGTGAGTGGACTGTCAGGAGAGAAAATAAAATTGCCTGTGATACGCTGTGATCAAATACTGTATTGCAGTATTTGCTCAGGAGTAGCATTAATAGTGCACAGATTTTGCTGTTCGTGTAGGGGTGTTTATTTTTTTGGAGTGCTTGTGACTGGCATTCCTTTTTTTGAACAGTGCGGATTTTGCAGAAATGAAGAAAGTTCAGCGGTGTTTGGAGTTTTATCTCTGTGCTGTGCAGCATATGCAAGCAGTGAGTCATTGGGTCATTCCTGCAGGTTTTCCAGTACCAAAGTGGAAAATAGCAAGTCCCTAGCACTGGGAAGTGTAATTTAAGACCTTTCCAGTGTGGAAGTACAAGTTCTTACAGACTTTCTTTAGTCTTAGACACATACCAAGAACCTGGGAGGTTGCTCAGCCATTAAGAAAGTGACTTGGAAAGAGATTGTGTGATCACAAACCCAAATATAGAAGCCCTTTAACTTTCATATATTGAATCTTTTCCTTACTGCCAGACATTATTGCTTGCTGGAGGTGACAGTGCCAAGTTCTGCTGGCCAAGTTGGCCACGTAACGGTGGCATGGACGTAACGGTTGCCATAGCTTTTACACACAACTATACACATAATCCAGATATGAGAGAGAAATAGATGGTGACTTGAGGTGGCAATCACAAAAACATCTGATCTGGCTTTTTAGTATCTCTTTCCTGGATTCAGGTCAGGAGACAGGGAGATCCTCTGGCAGGCTGGACAGCTTGTGGGGTGCTGCTGCTTAGGTTGTATTGGGAGTTGTCTTCTTGCCAATTAATCTAGTGATTTGAAACAGTAATCTTAAATCAGATGTTGTAAAGTACATTGCCACACAGAAAGTTCCCCTGATGTAGTTTTGTTGGAACCTTCTGTGTATCAGAGGGTAAGGGAGTTGTCTTTCCTCTCCCCTGTCCAAAAAATTCTCTTGGTGTCAAGAATAAATGTCAGTATTTTCTATCCAGGGGATACACTGCTTCTTGTTTCCTTGACAGCTCTGGGTTTTCTTACACCCACGTGTTGACATCCATTCTGACCATTTTGATAGTGGATGATGTAACCTCATTTTTATTTGGGAACCGAGTTCAAAGAGAAGGTGTTGCAGCTGAGAAGCAGGGACTTTAATATATGTTTTTTCTTTGCCTAAGAAACACTTAGGACAATTGGTGTAATTTGCTGAGTGGGTGAACAAACTAATCTGGTGCAGGAAAAAAAAGGTTCAGCATGTGTCGAGAAATAGTAAAATACCTGGCACGCATGCAGTTTGCATTAGTAACTATCAATGCGTGAGCATTTATTTCCTTCCTTTCATGTCCTTTCCCCTCTGTTATAACTCATCCTCTATTTTACTGTCTTTTTATTCACCTTTTCAAACCAGCAGAGTTTGTAGCATGGAAAAAAAAAAATTACTTACATTCATCAGTATGTAAAAAGATTGCCTTAAAAATACTTATTTTTGTGTACTCATTAAGTAAATCAATGTGGGTTTTTTTAATTTGTGTTTATTTTAAAGATGCTTCACAATTTCCTCTGTATAATTTTCTTTCCTTTGGGGTTTTGCTACTTTCCTACTTTTTTTATGGTGATATTTCTTCTCTGCATTTTTGTTTCTTTGTCTCATACATAATTCTACCCACTCCTATTTTAGGGGAGGTTCCAATCCCTCTGAGCACTTTATTTCATGACTACTTGAATCTCTCATTTAAAAATGTCATTTTTCTTTAATGAGAAAGGGTGTATTGGAGCTTAATAGGGTATTTTAGGTCTTTAATTTTTTGTTGGTATTTTTCAGTTTTGTATTTCTCCATTTTCAGGGTTTTTTTGCTTGGATATATATCTTCTAACCTGTGAAGTAATGCAGTATTACCTAAATAGCCTGTAACCTGGGAAGTAGGAAATGCCATCCTAGCAAGCAGGGCTAGTCAGCCTTTTTTGTTTTTTTAACCTTCCCTGCCTTTAAATGTTATAATTCTGAAGATAAAAGCCCCTGTCAGAGCCGTTAAGAAAACCTGTTAAATATCTATTAAGTAATTGCTTTAAATCACTTCTTTCCTTTCTACAACTGTCCTAGCTAAGCAGAAGTTTCACTTGGTTTCATGCCACCATAAATAGTGTTGGGCAGTAGTTCTGGTTTAGTCTGGTGAACTAATGGGCATGGTCTTCTGGGAGCCTTCAGCGTGTCACCGTGGATAATGTGCGAGGCTCTTCTGTACCAGATACGGTCCTTTTGTTTGAAGCCCTGGTGTATTCCTAATTGCTGGTGATAGCAAGGGGTTTCTATGGGTTTACTGATTCATGGAAGACACTGTCTCCTTTCTCTCCATAATTAAAATCTGCTGGTTTGTACAGTGATCCATGGTGACACAATGCACATGAGTTCAATAATGCTCTTCCTTTCTCTTGTCCTTGTTTTCCTTCACGGCCAAGGGACGTGACACGAGCAGGTTACAAATTATTCTGCTGAACAGGAGGACACCTCCTGGCCAAACTATTTTGCAGAAATGCTGGCTGACTGCTTTAAATGTCAAATTAGTGAATGAGATAAGAGGGTCATCCTGCCCTGTCTTCTGGCTGGGTTTTTCCTCCTGGGGGACAGGATTTGAGAATTATCTGAGCACACATTACATCCAAGTTTACAACCTGCAAGTAAAGTAATTCAGGAAAGACTCCCTTTATGAATCTCACATAGGGATTAGAGGTGGCTGCAACATTTGACTCTCTACAGTTGCTATGTGCATCCCAACTAGGAGAAACCCGAACGTTCAGAGGATTTTGCCAATGGGACTTTGGGTGCTGGAACAGAAAAAGAATAGCAGTAGCATGTGGACGTTGGACTTGGCACCAAAATGCAGTGAAGTGCTGAAGCATCCACAGGTGATGACAGATTACAGTTGCTTTAAAGTTTTGTACTTTTCCTTATTTCTCCATCAGGGGGATACTCCTTGCTTTCTTACACACCTTTATTTGATGTGAGTCCACCAGAAGCTCTTCAATGTGAGAATTGCCTTTTACTACAAATTCATGCTAAGCACTCAGGGAACTTGACTAGCAACACTTAGTAGTCTTAGAATTTAAAAATATTCCCTTTTTCTGTCTTTTAGAGACCTCTCTTAAAATATGGGATAGACATTGTAACATCAATTTAATTAGTCCAAATCTTGTACATTTTGTGTCAATTTACCTTCATTGTATCATCAGAAGCACTTTTCTTGGTTTGGTTTGGGATTTTTTTTGTTTCTAGTTACTGTGAAAACTGTCCACACGTGCACTCCCATACTACAGTTAGTACCCTAGGAGGCCAGGGAATAGGAATTGCATTTCTTGTTCCATGACAGTCAGAGCTTCAACAGTAATTAAAATTAATACTTACATTATGGTTAAGCCTTTTATGGAAATGGGATTCCATCCAGGCATTTGCAAGATAATGGAAGCCAATTAAAGCATCCAGGAGGTTGTGTGACTTTTAAACTATCTCTACAGTCATGTAAGTTCCTTCTTTAAAATAAAAATCAAAATCATTGCACAGGACAACCTTTCTTTTCTTCTTTAATTTTTCATTTAAAGGGTAGTTTTTAATTTAATAATTTAAGGGGTAGTTAAGCAGCCTATGGGATATACTGTCTGGAGACTCAAGGGTTTTCAGTGGATCTGAATGATTACGTTTGTGTTTGGTTTTAATCCCGTTTTTCATCCAGTAATGTCAAAGAGAAGCCTGCTGTCCTCCCATTTGTTCCATGGAAACGGGAAGACAGGCCAGTTGAGTGTCTGGAGCATCGCCAGGACTGCAACCGAGCCCTGCCGTGGCGCTGATGGAAATCGTGGCTGAGAGCAATCTTGTGCGTTGGTCAGGGACCATCTTTCAGATCTCACGAGTGATTTGTTAGAGGAGACCATAGTGAGTGGAGCAAGCCAAGAATACGCCGGCTGATAACTTCTTACGCTTCTGTGACTTGATCACGTCTGATCATATGCCCTTTCTCTAGCTAGTAGGTTGCTAGATCTCATTTTACACAAAGAGTAGCTGTCAAAACTTAGCAGTCTTTTTGCTGAATCTCCCTGAAATTCATAGCAGGGTTTTGATCATCCCATCCTTATTGTGCTTGATGTCAGACTTCTCTGTAATTCATCTGTTGCAAGCAGGTTATTGGCACTTCCGACAGGAAAAAAATAGGCGTATAATTGCTGACTTTTCATGGTTCAGCTCTATAAAGGTAGGAAATAAAAATGAAAATAAAACAGGAGAGAGAAGGAGAAGAGATTTCAAAGAGCAAGGGCTTATAGCAATCCCTAAGCCCATGTGTTCTTCCACATATGGTACATGGCTTCCAGTTTCTGAGCTGTGGAAAGTGTTAGGTATTAACAAACAGTACAGAGCCCAAATGGTACAAGAGAGCAGAAAGCCCCATGTAACAAACAAGGTTTTACAAGTAGGGAAAATCAGGACACAGAAACCACTGAATAAGATTAGTCTTAGCACGATAAGAAGAGATTTGTCAGTGGGAGGTGACAGTGGTCTGTGAGTTTATGAACTGTGTGCTACACCTGTGTTTTACGCAGCAGTGCATGAGGTACAAATCACAGTTTTTCCTTAAATACAGAATGCATTCTTATTTTTTTGTAAGCCAGCTGCTGAGCTCTCACAGCTATTAGAAATGTCAATAAAATTTCAGGGTAGTTAACAGCTGGGAAGGTGAGACCCAACAACTGGCCGGTAGCTTAGAATTCATTTAGTGCCAAACAAAATTGTTGGGTTTTGAAGTTTTAAACCTTGTAGGTATGGACTGAGCAGCAGATGGAAATAACAGCCCTTATAATTTATGTAGTTATTAACCAAATGAGCTTGAGGGTTTTTATAATTGACTGTTTACTTTTCAGCTGTATTCCTCATCACTGGCACTTGTCCATGTGCCAGCAGATGTAGCAGAGAAATCTGCAGAGTCCACATCAAGAAATACAAAGTACAGCACGCCTAATTGTTCATAATTAGAAACAGATTGCCTTTTTCAGCAAATTCAAGCGCTCTGTGGCTTGTATCCCTCCTCGCAATACTGAGGTAGACCATGTCACGCTTTTGAGATAAGAAAATCCATTTTGCCCATTTCACAGAAAAGGGAAACTATGAAGAAGAAACTTGTCTCAGAAACTTTGCTTTGCTCTAAATGTAAATGCTGAATATCTGAAAAAGAGATTATAGTCCAGGACTAGAAGTAAGACGTAGCATGTACAGGAAGAGTAGCATGTACTTTTCTGTTCTCATTACCTCTAGTATTTATCCACATTACTCACCTTCTCTTTATGAAGGACTGATTGAGTCAAGGCAAGATAGCATATATAGACAAATGTAAAATTGCCATTACATAATGATTTTCTTGGAACACTTTTTATAGTAAAACCATCATCTTTAAGAACAGGCCCATGCTCCTGACTGGTATTTTATTTGCAAAACAAAGAAGCAATCAGAAAAACCCCAAATCTTGGAGGAAGGTGTAACATCCTGTAGTGAAATACTGAGTTTTCTGTAGTGAAATACTGTAGTTTTCTGCTGAGAAAAACGTTTGTAAAGATGCAGTGCATTTCAGTGCATAGAAACTTTTCAGTCTGACTCTTAAAATGCAAAGAAGGTTACTTTATGTCCTTCTCGAGGAAAAAATGGCACACTCATCCATGGACAGGCTCTTCTGTCTGTACCTGTAAGATCAAATTGTTAATGCTCAAAGCTGCTTTTGTACAGAGAATTCAAATTCCCTTACAGTTATTAAATGTCTGCCTTTCAGTAATAGATTTTTCCCCCCTCCCTGGTGCAAAATAACCGCAGAGAGGAGTATTCTTCCAAGCAGAGATTCAATAGTAATAAAGAGTGTTCAGGGCTCCAGCGATGCTTCCTTAACCTGCAGATCAGCACTTTTCTTTGCTTTACGAAGGCTCCGAGATGCTTCTAGGGTTCATTACTACCTAGAGAGAAGATACACCCGAGAGGTGATCTAGTTTCCAGCTTCCTGCTTTAAAAAAATTATGATTTTTTGCTGTTCCACCATAATGTGGAAACTCTGTGATACAATTAAAGCTCAGAAAAATGATGCTTTACAGGAACCAAAGGGCAATAATCTTTCCAAACACGCATCCCTTTGCCTCCTTTTTTGTTTAACTTGCAAGCCATGATCAGACACACTGTGGCAAAGTTGTTTGGGGTTTTTTTTGTATTCTAGGCTAAGGAGATAACCCCAGGGTGTTACACATTAGTAGCTGTCACAGAAGCTACTCCTAAAATAAAAACTTAATACGAAAAGCATGTAATAAATCAGAGAAATCATTAAGAGCCAGTAATGCTAACTTATCTGATGCTCCAAATTTCCTTGTGAAGCAGAGAACAGTAGTTCTTAGGGGCTGAGAAGATGTAGGGACCAATGCGTTAGTGTTAATCTGATTGATATTTGCTGGGATGCTTATCCCAGGAAACTCATGCTATTTCAGACCAAGCAAAGCATAAATCCTGGCACTGGGGGAATCCTGCGCTTTGAAGGACGTAGCTCAGGTTCTCTCAGTCTTCTATGGGGCAGGAAGGATTGGAAAGGGAGGTGGGGAGGGAGGGAGGACATCTCCAGACACTAAAGGCGTCACACCACAGGACCTCTCACATTGCCCAGCTCGCCCCCCACACTACCCGGGAAGATCACATCACATTCCCTTCAAAGTAAGGGGTGGGACAAGGCTTTTAGTTCTTATTCCTCCTGCTGAGTTCAAGACTGGACAAGGCTTCACTCATGAATTGGGGCTTATCAATTCTTATTTAGCTGCTCGTTATCAAATGACTATAATGCATTTACTGGAAATATCCTAGGCTGGGAAATCCTGGTTTCAAGCAGTAATTAGCAGCTTGTTTCACATAATACATATGTATCTGTGTCACCTAAATAATAACTTGTATGCATTTTTTCCTTCCTCCTTTGTTATACCAATGGAAATGAATGACAGGACTGATTATAAATCATGTGAAGCTTGTGGTTAAAACATGAATGGATTCTGTCTGTCGAGTCCAAGACCAGGGTTGATCACTGGATTGTCTTTCCTTCCGTGGGCAGATGTAGGAGACAGAGATAAATAATCCACTGGGCTGTACCTCTAGGGACAAGAGTTCCAGGTTATCAGGAGGAAGCAACTTGACTGTGCCATCTCCTTTATCCCAGTAACGCGTGGTGCTAAGAAGCTTCTGATGTCTGCTGCAAGAATGGAAAGAGCTGTGGCTAAAAGCACGTGGGTGGGGAAGGGAGGCAGTAACAGATGAAATTTACTTTTTTTCCTTCCTCCTTCTCTTTTGACTCAAGGTCTTGCTCTGTATAACTTATACCTCCACGTTTGAGCTGAATGGGAGTTCAGTGTTGAAGATTGCTGAGGTAAGTGCCTCTGTCCTACCATTGCTTGTGTCACTTAACGTGCCCCTGCTAGAGCGTGTCTTCCATAAACACCCTGAAACAACTGGTCCAAATCACAATTCCCATCTTAAGGACTGATATTGCCTTATGTCTGCTGTGAAGAAACAGTTGCAAGGTGGGCAGGGCTGGTGGGCTTGCATGGGAAGGCACTTTTGGGATCTGACATATGTGTGTGTAGGCAACAGCTCCTTAAAGAACAAAGACGACTACCAGTTTGGCTCACAACTTCACTAGACAGCTAATGGATTACTGTGTGCTTATACTGCTATACATTCAAAATCATGTTTGCAGTTTAAACTCTTTCATGTCTTCCTAGCGTTTGGGGCATTTTTTTTTTTCCCTGCTTCATGTTAAGCATGTGGCTGGAGGATGCAGATATTCCTTGGTAGCAGTGTGGGTTAATGAAGTCCTGCTCTGATGGCTTGCCCTCATGATACACAGGTACAGATACAAACACCTGTATATCTGCAGTGTAAACTGGATCATCAAAATCATAGAATCATAGAATAGTTTGGGTTGGAAAGGACGTTAAAGATTATCCAGTTCCAACCCCCTGCCATGGGCAGAGACATCTTCCACCAGACCAGGTTGCTCCAAGCCCCATCCAGCCTGGCCTTGAACCCCTCCAGGGATGGGGCAGCCACAGCTTCTCTGGGCAACCTCTTCCAGTGCCTCACCACCCTCAGAGTGAAAAAATTCTTCTTGTTATCTAAATCTGCCCTCTCCCACTTTGAAGCCACAAAGTGGCCCTGCTATTTGGCATTTCTTTCCAAGTCAGTCCCTTAGTTTTCCTAGCCTGCCCTCTGTAGCAAAGCGGAGCCACTGCAGAACTGGAAAGGTGCTGCCTGTGTTACTGGTAGAACTCTGACAAACAAGGCTACAGTCTGACCGTTTTGCACGGCCTGATAGTTCTCAATTCATGTGTACAGAATACTGGCACCCCAAATCTTTCTGAATATTATCCGCTTGAAATTAAGGAAGCATCCAACATAAAAAGTGCTATATTTTATTGTGTAAGTATTAATAGTATTGAAAACAGACTAAATCTTGCTGTGTATGCCTTCCCATGCTTGCCTCGACCCCTGCAAGAAAGTTTAGTTCATGCTGTTGCTTGTTTTTATGCGTGTTATTTGTAACTCCTCTCTACCTTTTGCTTTGTTTGACTTTGTTGTGTTTCACTGGCTAACCCTTCTGTGTTTTGCTCTTAGTTGTGTTTTGCATGTCATAGAGCTGGAAGTCCCCGAATGCATGAAATGATCAAAATGTCCATTGCACACCTCCTCGGGGCCCTGAGCTCTCGCGTTTGTATTGCTGGTTCTTCATCAGTGGCTTTTCAAAAGGTACCTTGCCCAGCCCTTTTAGAACACGGGCCTTCTGTAAGATGGGAGCTGAAGTGAACAGTACTGTTGCTCGATAGCTGGCATGGGGAGGGGAGAGAAGAAGGAGATATCAACCATGCTCTTTCCAGAAAGTCAGCCTACCGCCAAGTATTTCATCAATTAATTCAGTTACTCTGGAAAAAGACTTAACAACTCAAGAGAATGATCTCAGCAGCACTGGAATGGTTTGGCCTCTGCCAAAAGGCTGTACATGGTTTAAAAGGCTTTAGGATTTTTTGTCCACTGGAGTTCAGGTGATAGCTGAATGATGGGCACAGTTGGTCCAGGCTTTCTTTGAACTTACATGACCATCTTCATCACTGACTAATTGATCTTAAGTTAAATAAAATCCTTTTGTTTTTTGGGGAATATAATTTGGGAGTGATCCTGGAATCTTGAAAAAGGGCATCAAGAGCGAGATACGCTGTCAATTTGGTCCCTTATATCCTGCAACCTGTTCTAGTGTATTGTCAAAGGAGATACTCGGTCTCAGTTTGTCATTTGCACAGTGTTTCTAGCAGGAGATAACGAGAGATATACATACACTTGAAAAACTGTGGAATGCTATCTCTCAGCGTAGTGGGAAAATAAGGCAAGAGCCATAATTAAGTAGCTTCTATGTGCAATGTCCTAGATCACTCACTTAAGATATAGTTTGTATCCAAGAAACTCAGTCATGTTTTCTTGTGCTCATGGCTTTATTGGAATGCTGAGATGCCCAAAGTGAGGAGATCAAAAGAGTCTTAGGAACATACCTACATTGTTTTCCACTCCACTCTAACAAAAGCAGAAGTGTGCCAGCAACGTCTTCATCTTAAACTTTACAGCCCACAACCTTTCTTTCTTAGTCAATGGAATAGCTTGGTTTCATTTGAGTAAGAGTTAGAAACAACCACAAATCTTGTCCATGTGCCCGTCATAATACTGATTAGCCTATCTAATCAGATCACTTTAATTTTTCCCGTCCTAAAAACTAGGAACTATGAAAATGGCTTTACATCATATAATACCCTTCTCATTCAAAAGTATATACCAGGTGCATTTATGTATACTCCTCCTGCGTATCCTTTATAGTATATATTTATAATTTTTTTTACATCTAGTTGAATCTATTTTCAAGTTTCTTCTCACTAGCTATATATCTGAACCATGGCAGAATAAAACCACAGAGACTGAAAGTATGTGAACAGTCATTTAATTTATTAATTTTTTTACGGTTATTGTTAATGATGAAGCTCATTATAGGCCAAAGGACCAAATCTGCTTCTTCAGCTCACAGTCTGAGAAGATTGTATTGTACAATTCTGTCACAAATTCACTCTGCTCCATCAGAACTGTTACCCACTTGGTAGTTACAGTAGTTACTACGGTTATAGCAGCTCTTCCAGAGACCCAACACCTCCCGCCGAAAATCTGATCAAGGATAGAAATTATGTATTACGCTTTGGCAGCTCTTTGTATAACATCATCTGGGGGCAAAAGTCAAGCACAACCCTGGTCACAGCACAGTATCCAAAAGCCACGAGCAGCTGGGCACGGAGCTGGGAACCGGACGATGCATCCCTGTTCTTTCATCGCTGCCTCGGTTCCCGTGGGATCTCTGAGCCGAGGAGCCCTCGGGTTGATTGCCAGTTATTAAACAGCAATCATTTGTGGTGTTTATGGTAAAACACTGTTGTGATTTTTTTGTATTAGGAAAGGCTTTCAGATGTGCTGCAGTATGTGATAATTCATTGGAGAAAAGATGGCAAAAACCTATACAATAGAAGCAACAACCTTGAAGAACTGGAGAGTGTTTACATTGCACTTACAGACTTGCAGAGTGATAGGTACAAAGGTGTATGTAAAAATGAACAATCAAAGCAGCGTTTCGGGAATTATCTACAGAGCAAGCCAAGTGCCAAAATCACTTGGGTTTGACAGGAGGGGCAGACTTTGCCAATTTTGCCTTACCATTCCTCAGCTGTGAGACTTGTGGATGCTACTCGCTGGGTTTCCACGTTGCTGAAAACTTGTCATGTGCTAATAAAGCAACGTTAAGAGCGGTAAGGAAGGCTGACTATCTATGTGAGAGACCTTGGTATCCTCCTAAAATGCGCGAGTGGTAAGTTCCAGTTGATGTCTATGTACTGCATTCTTGTTTCCCCATCAGGTTTGCATTGAGACATATGTATCTAGCTGTCACCAGCGGAGCATTAACACCGCTGTGCGGGCAACCCTCAGCCAAATGTTGAGTGACTTGACTTTACAGTTGCGACAAAAGCAAGAAAATATGGTGAGCCTTCTGGCATCAACAAACGGTTCCATGTCCATGGCTGCATACCTTTTTTGTTTCTCTGAATGCAGTGTGTTGTACTGGCTCGTTGTGCCTTGTGGCTTTTATTTGACACTTCCACAGCTAATCCTGTTTAAAAGCGCTTTTTTGGGGCTCTGACTCTGCTTCAGAGCAGTCTGTCGGAAACACAGCTCTCACGTTGTCAGCTCTACTTGGCTGATTTATTTTTTTTTTCTCCTTCCATTAAACAAAAGAGGTTTTGTTCTGATGTCAGGCTGCTTTGGCCTTTTCCATTCTTTTTTTTTTTTGGTTTGCTTGTTTTCCCAAGTTTCATTGAAATCCTTTTGCCAAAAGTTTTTGCATGACAAATATTTACATAAACAAAACAAATTCTCAACGAAGGAAAGGGTAATTGAGGTGTTTTTTTCTACTTTTTTTGTAGAAGGTAATTTAAACTCATTAAATTCTTTGCCTGGTTGGTAGCAAAAAAAATTAATTCTATTTATTGCATTATTAAAAACCACGAGAGCTGTTTGGATGAAATCCCAGCACATTGTCAGCAAAACTCTGAATGTTCTGGGTACGTGTGAAATTACACTGGCTTCTTACATTTGTTTGTGCTGCTTTGTATATTATCATCATATCAAAAAAGTACTATTTGTAAAAGTCAGTTTCTAGTTATTAGGAAATTTTAAGGACTGTAGTTGGACAGATTATTTTCCTTACATCTGTTTTGGGTTAAGATGACCACTTCTATTTTGGATTATTAGTCTAATTTGGATTATTGGAACAGAATTAATTGGTTTACTTAAATTTATCTTCTGTCTGTGCTAAGTAGGTTCATTTTACTCGCCAAAACATTTACCAAAAAAACCCCAAAAACCAAACCAAACCCAATAGTTTTGATATTTCAGTTTGGGTCTGAAAGTTGAATGTTGTTATTTCTGCTCTTAGCTGGGGAGTAGGTGAAAAGTATCTGAGAGCTGCGTTTGGTTCCTGGCAGTTTGTTCCTGGTGCTCAAGAGGAGAATTTGGCTTCACCCCTTTGTGCACTGGTAGGAGAAGCCAGTACCACAGCTGAACCAAGTGATGCAGGAGGTAGTTTGCATTTCCTGACTGCCATTAATTGTGTTAGCACTGCAACATTAACGATGACGATGTGATAAACTCTCTTAATACTCAATTGATTTTGGTTGCTAAGTACTTTGTGAAATCTAGACTATGCTTTCCTCTAGTTTACTTTCACCGCGCCTTACGTGCCTATCTATTACTGGGGTTTTTTAGCTGTAAGAAATCTCTTAAGAATTTATTCATCCCAGTTCAGCTCAATGAGATCTGAGTTCCATCAATATAAATGGCTGTTGAAAACTTATCTTAAGGAAAAGAAAGAAAAATCTTAAGGAATTTTTAAAACTTTCAGCAAAAGCTTCACTTAAAAAAAAAAGAAGTAACAAACAAAAAAACCCAAAACAGATAGAGGACATGGATTTCTTAAGAAAGCTCTGCTGTTAAAGTATTGTTCCTACAGTGCTTTTCTACCCCTTGCACCCATTACACCACCTTTGTCTTTCCTCAACAGACAATTGAAAACCATGACGTCTCGCAGAAATTCAAGAGCCAAGGTATTTGTAACACTTTTTTAGTGACTCCTCCTAATCCAACTTATTTATTCTTCACTTTGCTTTCATCAGCACAGTACTGTTTGATGTCACAGCAATTGCATCTTCAGGATTTCTTACCTTCTCCATAGCTTGATGCTCTCTGTTACCTGTGGCAAGAACCGAGACAACCCTTTTAGCTCCTCATACTTTCAGTCATGTCTTCACTCGGACCATGGTAACAGCATTGCATTCAACCATAATAAATAATTGTTTCAAGGTGCTAACTTCTGTAATTAAGATGTTTCAGTGCTCTGGAGTGCTCTAGTAAGTGCCTTTACTTCCTAAATCGAAACAGATTCATGGAGTAGGACGTGGAATCTGGAAATTATTGTGTCGTCGTATTTCAGGCCAGAGACGCGGTTTATATAATGGCAGCTTTCAAAAGCACGTCCCCAGTGAAGGTCTGTTCATACTTGCCAAGTGATTGTTTTACAAGAGAATTTTTTTCTGCTCCCAGTCTGGCTTAACTTCCAAAATCTTCCCTGATAGGTAAAAATAGTCCCTGCTTTTGACCTTCTCACTGGATTTCTAAAGGAGAACTTGTGTGAACGAAGGCTGAAATCTTTGAAGTACATGTGCATCCTCTTTTAAGATCAGGACCTGGTCAGACGTGAGAAGCTGTGTAGCAGAGACAAACTGCAGGAAGAGAAACAGAAATTTTAGCCGTCATGTAGAATTACTGGAGCCGGTCTTTTTTCATTATTTATTTATAAACTTATATTATTCTCTGAATTGGATTTCAGCTAACCTTCTGTAAATGAATGTAAGCAATCAATGCTCTTTCCAGATTTAATACTACTGCTTTTTTATTGTGTGGAGATCACTTTCCAATCTAGGACTTTTCCTACTGAATCTTCTCTATGAATTTTGGCAGCCCTGCTCATTGTTTAGAAGAAAGTCTACACAGTGAATTGAGGTTTTAATCCAGCTGCACATAAGTAATGCCTCTGATCTTTGTCCTTTTTGGAGGTACTTCAGCTGAGTCTCTTTGTGATGATGTTGTATCTGTCCTCACTGTGCTCTGTGAGAAGCTCCAGGCTGTCATAAAGTGAGTTATTTCAGTTTATAATTTGAATTTATTACCTGGAGATTGAGAGTGTCACTGATACGTGTGATTGTGCTGATGTAGTTCTGGGATTATGGAGCAAAACTGTGCTTAAATGAAGTGTTTATTAGAGGAATTATTGTTTGTGATGCATTCATTTAATCATCAATTGAGATGAGAAGCTAATTTGCCTTCTCTGCACACTGTTTGGCTTTAAAGAATTTCCAGTAAATCTAATCTATAAGTAACTCCCATACAGCAGCTAAATACTTGTCAAAGGAAAATTTTTCTCTTTTTTGGCTTAAAAGCAACCACTGTATAGAGAACAACAGTTACAGGAGACATGGAAAAACCTAACAGAAACGTTTGATATACTGTACCATTTTGGGAAAGACTATGGTTTAGGAACTACCAGAGCTGACGACAGCAAAGGCATCTTCATGTGCAGTTCTTTTATAGGCTTTCCTCCCATGAGTGTCTCTAATTACAGCAGGATTTGAATGGGAAGAGATCCTTATTTAGCATTATTTAATCAGTGTCAGCATTTGGGAAAATAAAAGCATGTTTCTGAATCTTCTAAAGGAACATTTATTTATTTATTTATTTATTTTAGTTGTGTGCATAGTTACAGGACAATGAGATCTTCAAATGTGTGTATCTAACAGTAGCAAGTGGCAAAACTAGCTGAATGATTAACTCTTTGTATCAAATGTTGCCCACACTTGAGGCTGTCATTGTCCACCAAATGATAATCGCTTTGAATTACTGGTTATGAAATACCAAAACTAAACTACCCGACAAGATCTTTCAAAATCACTGGAAGTGTTTTAAAACATTAACCTGCAATCCCAGCTCCCCATAAAACTGTCTTGAATTAGAACAGACTGAGGCATGCTGTAGATAGAGTACAATAAGAGATTCAGAGGACTTAAAACACTCACTGAGCCATGATCCACACTCACTGTGGGGATCTCTAATTGTGAGCAAAGTGTAGTAAAGGATTAGGATTGAATCTGAGGAAAATAAATACCATTAGGATGGCTTGTTAAAGACCTAACTCCATGAATGAAAAGCCTTTATTGGTTTCAAGGCCTATTTTGGTGTCTCCTTCAAAACACTTTTTTGGTAGCAACTTAAGTTTCTAACCTCCAGGTCAGAGAAGTGAGGTGTTGGTGTGCTGTACTGCATGTTTTAATTTCTTAGTCTGAAGATTAATTCCTCCTTCTAGATTTCAAGCTGATTAGAATTTGGTTTTGAGGGACACACAGCTGTGAGTGATGAGGAAGAGTTCAGGGAGGTGAATTTTTTTTTTTCTCGGGGCCGCTGGTGACTTTGGGGACTCTGGAATTTGTGGCAGGAGTGGTACGAAAACAACATCTCTGCTGAGGTGGGCAGGGGTGCAGTGTTTACCTGCGGAGAAATAATTTGGTACTGAGCAGCATCAGAGCAATCAAGAGTGCAGGGACACCCTGTGCCATGCCCGTATCGACTGCAAGATATCGATGATACGCATTAAAACACGTTTTAAGAAGAGCTGTTGGGAAAGAAGGCGATTGTATCTGGCATGTGTGCATCTTTCCAGATAGGTATGGACTGTTGTGAGGGTAAGGCTGTCACCTCTAAAATATAAAAGCAGCCAGCAGTTTTAAACCCTCTGTAGCGCAGAGGTAGAAATCTGGCTTTGAGCCTCGGGATTTGCTGTCTTCTGCCTGGCGTGTGGGACAGGAACCGTTCTACTTGGATGAAAATTCATCTACATAAAAAAAAAGGGATTCAGGCAGTGACAGGAGAGCAGGCATTTCTCATGCCTTAATTTCAGTTAAGATAAATCCATTCTTTACAGCTTTACCTATGATCGTACATCAGAAAATACATTCCTCCAGCTCTCATCTTGGCTCAGAAAAGAATGATTAAATCCTAGTCTTTTTAGGAATGAAAACCAAATTCTGAGAGCAGTTGGCATGTGGAGCTCCTTTCCAAAGGCAAACCTCAGCTCTGCTTGTCTCCTGAGTTCCCCAGATAATTCTGAGAGTAGGTACAACACATAGGACATTACAAGTGCATCCATTTCAGGTGACCACAGGATCTTTCATGTTCTTTCTCATGAAGCTCACGTTGTGTTTGTGGTTCTGACAGAATAACTGGCAAGGCTTTGAAAGATAGCAATGCCATCATGCGACTTTCTCCCTGTAGACATTGACTTTTGACCATTGTGGCTGTCACCAAGAAAACAGAAAACAACCAACCAGAAGAGAGCAACCTAAATGCCCTTCAGATTGCTTGAAGAAACTATCTAATAGTGAAAAATCTTCTCTTTGTCTCCTTTTCCTCTGTTAAAGGGTTCCTTCCTCCTAAGTTTTCAGACTGAATTTGAATAATTATTTCTGTTTTCTTCTTTCCCTTTTTTTCACGTAGATTTTTTTTTAATCACTCTGAAATTTGATTAATTAAATCTATTTTCTTTCTGTTACAAAAAGTAGCAGATCACTGCATGCGTTCAGTACAAAATAAATGGGATGATAAAGGTGATCACATCATTGTTAATCCATAGGAAGAAGCAAAATAAATGGCTGCTGTAACTTGCAGTGTAATTTTCAAGTGAAATAACGTAGTTATGTTAGCAAATTAGTTAATCTTTGTTTTAATGTGATGTGAATGGCGTCTTTTCTCTTTGCCAGTGACAATCGGCAGCTTCAACTTCTTTACTTGGAGTGCATCCTCTCCATGTTAAACAGCTCCTCGTCCAGCATGCACCAGCACAAGGGATTCACTGATCTCATATGGTGAGTACATCTGAAGCCTTATGCAAAAATTCAGTTTGTAAGTATAAAAGGACCTTCTCCCCTCAGCCATGCAAACAAACCTGTAGGAAATCTCCAGACGTGAGCAGAGCTTGCTGTTAGCCTACTATCAGGTCATTCTGTGCCTCGTATAAGATTGGTTAGGACCTCATGCTCAACGAGCACATTAAACCCCTGTAGTGAATTATCACTTTAATGAAGTCTAATGTATTTAGCCAGAACAGAAAATCTCTTGCACTTTCCGCAATAGTTTGGACTTGTGTGTGGCATTAAACACACAAATATTCTGCTTATCGCAGGATGGTCCTGGGGAGATTCTTACTGGTCTGACGCAGTAATACAGGAAGATGAGCAAAATTAATGTCAGATGGTGTCTGGTGACCAGAAGTGCTTAGGACCTGCCTTGTATAAGGGCTAAGACTAATTGGTCTCCATGGTGTTTCTACTTTCCCAAGAAATCCTCTTTTTAATACACTTCACCGGAAAGACTTGATGCCTTTATTGTTCATATCTACCTCTAAATTGTTTGAGATGATCACCTTGGAGGACCTCAAATCATCCTTTTCCCTTTTTTTGTTTGCAATAATGGTTTTATATAGCATAGGGATAATTGAGTAATAATAATAAAGCAAGAATGTAACTAATAATGCAGTTCTTTGCAGTCCTTGCTCACCCTGTGTGACCTTGGCAGTTGATTGTGTTAAGAAAAGATGTACGTGACTGTTAATAGTGAATGTGTTTCCTGTGCCCTATAATTTTTCAAATGGAAGTGTTTAATTCGGGTGCAATTCTAAGGGTGCAACATGTAGAGGCACCCCTAATAACTTCCCTTGCTGTCCCAGGAAAATCAGTGGCTGCTGGACTGGGGGGTCTTTGAGTTGATAACACATGGCAGCACTGCACAGGGACTCTGTGCTGAGGCCTCTGGGAGCTCCAGTGTAACAGCAGAATTCTCTCTTTCATGGCAAACCCATTTCAGAAGTTTCTGCCCTTAAATTTCACCCAACCCTTTATTTATGCTTATGTGACTGACTGTAGGGCCGTCCTATAAGCGAAGTTACTGAAATTATCTTGGTTAAAAGAAAATACTTGCTGTTTTCTTTTAAATTTACATCATTTTGATGATCCAGTTCACACTGCAAATCTACAAGTGTTTGTATTTTTAATTGTGTATCTTGAGGGCAAGCCATCGGGGGTAGGACTTCTCAACCTGCCAAGGAAGACGTGTCCTCCAGATACACGCTTAGGATGAAGTGGGGAAAAAAACCCCTAAACGCTAGGAAGACATAAAACAGTTTAAACTACAAACATGATTTTGGATGTACAAGTACACAGGAATCCATTATCTGTCTAGTGAAGTTGTGAACCAAAGTGGTAGTTGTCTCTGTTCTTGAAGGAGCTGTTGCCTACGTGCACACAACTTCCTTTCTGGCTGGCACTTTGTAGTCGGTTCTCAGCAGGAGATAAAGAAGGGAGCAGGCAGAGAAGATTGAGCTCTGTGTTTTTCTGACGGTGTTCTCCATAGTTTGATACAGCAGCACGAAGACGTGTGGGGGATATGTTGCTGTTGCAGCCTGTGATGACGCCTCCTTCGAGGCAGGCACGGTTCTTAAGCAGTGGATTGATATATTTTGAAGTGCATCTGATCGGAGAAGGAAATGGAATAAGCAGACTCAAAGTCATCTTCTGATGTCTGATTAAAAGCTTTTTTTTTCTTTCTGTGACTTCAGGAAACCGAGGTGTTTTAGCAAGTGTGTTAAGAGAAGCAATGAAAGTTCTGGGCTGCATAAAAATCTTGAGAAAATAAGATGTATTTCCCTATGAGGATGTGTTGCTTTTTGTGCTGAATCATTACTTGTCACCGGGTGCTTGCTCTCAGCGACAGCCTGAACCTCTGAGGCATGTGGGTGAAAACCATGTTTGGGACTGCATTCTGATGATCAGAGGGATGGAGCACCTCTCCTATGAAGACAGGCTGAGGGAGCTGGGATTGTTCAGCCTGGAGAAGAGAAGGCTCCAGGGAGACCTTATAGCAGCCTTTCAATACCTGAAGGGTGCCTATAGAAGAGCTGGAGAAGGACTCTTTGCCAGGAAGTGTAATGATAGGACAAGGGGAGACGGTTTTAAATTGGAAGAAAAAAGATTCAGATTAGATATCAGGAAGAAATTTTTTACTATGAGGGTGGTGAGACACTGGAACAGGTTGCCCAGAGAAGCTGTGGCTGTCCCATCCCTGGAGGGGTTCAAGGCCAGGCTGGATGGGGCTTGGAGCAACCTGGTCTGGTGGGAGGTGTCCCTGCCCATGGCAGAGGGGTTGGAACTGGATGATCTTTGAGGTCCCTTCCAACCCTAACAATTCTATGATTCTGTGATTCTCATGCAGCACTTGGCTTTTTAAATTAGGGTCTTGCAGACTGAAGTAAAACGTCAAGTGTGGGAGTGCAAAGCTGAAATAACAGCTAATGGAGCAAAGGGCTGAGTTGGGTTTGGCTCTGGTTCCACAGGACAACGATCTGCTGGTGTGGAATCACTTGAGTGTTCACGCAGAAACTAAGTTGAAGGAACGTCGGTGTTTTTAGTGGCATATGAGGAGTTACAGTGCACACTTTGACTTACTGTAGAGGGTTTTAATTATGTTCTCAAAAGCCAGCAAAACAGAGGCTCACAACTAAGGGTGCTTACTAAAGTACATGCATGTGCAGAGCAGTGATGGAACATCAGGCCTTCTAGTTAACGTAGGTTGGGTTTTGTTTGGTCAGGTTTTTTTAAAGCTCCCAAGTTGGACTGAAGAAGAAATACTTGTCAGTAGGAATCTAGAATTTCTACCTTGCGATAGGCTGCGGCCATTGCAAGAGAGAGGCATGCTGTCCTGTCAAGGGCAGCGCTGTGCAGCAGCATGAACTTGCAAAATCAGTATCTTGTTTGTAAAGCACCCAAAAGTATTTCCATATGTCCTAGCATGCTGGTGCTTGGGAGATAAAAAAAGCCTGGCGTAATTTGTTATTCCATCTAACCACTGCTGTTGACTGATCATTAAAACAAGAGTGTGTATCTCATTTAACTGTGGGCTATTTTCAAGCTGTTCCTGTGAGATTATATTTTTCCAGTTACCATCTGCTGCTTTTCTCTTTTTCTCAGGAAGCAACTGTGTCCAGCCCTAGTAGTAATCCTGGGAAATCCAATCCATGACAAAACTATCACCTCAGCCCACAGCAGCATCTGCCTTGAGGCTGATTCACCTTCTTCAGGGATCTCTGATCATGGCCGGGGTTCAGGTTGTTCCTCCACAGCACCTGCCCTTAGTGGGCCCGTCGCACGGACCATATATTACATTGCAGCAGAACTGGTTCGACTGGTGGGGTCGGTGGAATCCATGAAGCCTGTGCTGCAGTCTCTCTATCACCGGATATTGCTTTACCCACCACCTCAGCACCGAGTAGAAGCCATCAAAATTATGAAAGAGGTAGGATAATCACATGTGCAAATCCAGGCATGTAAAGCAAAAAGTTTATTTAACATTAATTGTTACCAATTGGGCATACCAGTCCATTCCATACCTCAGCAGTAGGGATGCTGAAACTGCCCTTTCTGAGCACATCTGTTACATCAAAGCCACTCTGACAAATATTTTTAGTTTTATAAAGTTGTAATAGCTCTATTTGTCTCCATAACGCAAGCTGCTGTGGCAACTCCGTCAGCGTTCATGCTGTGGTGCTGCACGGAGCAGATCTTTCCACTGAGTCATGACTGCTCTTTTGGGTGAGACACACTATAGGGATCCAGTTCTCAACTTCTTTGGTGTCTTTCCCCACTCTCTGCTCTTGCTAGAAGGAGACGTTCATCCTCACAGTGTAGTATTCCAGGCATTAAAGTGAATATATGCTTTGAATACGTGCCAGGTTTTTGAAATACAGTTTTCTTGAGCTTTATGAGAATAGCCACAAGAAAGCTGCCAAGGTCTTAAGCGGCGGTGTCAAGACCAGTCCATGCTGGACCAGTCCAGAAGTCCTGCCCAGTGCTTCTGACAGCGCTAGAACTGGAGCATTGTGAGACTTTGAGCAGCAGTTGAAATTGTGGGCTCTTCTATTTCACATGTGTGGCTTTCTTCTGGTGTTGTGGAGCACGAGGTGACTTACATCATTTGTCGGAAGAGTGGTCTCTCTTACAGGGATTTTTTTCTCGCTTGTGCATACCTGGGATGTTCTGTGTCTGAAGATCTCTCCTGACACCACACAGCCACCCACTGGGCTGTTGCCTGAACTGGCAGTCACCCTGGCACTTATTTTCCTCTAATTTTAAACAATAGCAATTGAAGTTTTAGGAAAAACTTGATCTCATGTTGTTTCCTGTTGCCTCCTTCTGGTTATTAATATGGGCTTGTTTGTAAAGCCTTCTCCTTGTGTTTCTTGGGGGCCATTGATAGGACGCCACTCAACAGGTTGAATCAGAAGGAATCACTTTGCCTGTCTTTGTGTGACTCTATCATTTTGTAACTGGGTGACTGAGGAGAAAGGCCCCCTTTAGGATAGAATATAATGCAAGATACGTGCTCTATATTTAGGCATAAAGTGTGTAGTATCAGTTGGAACATAGTCAAAAATGGAAAGCGCTGGAGAACATTTTGCATGTGATTCTTGTTGAATATTGTGCTCTTCTCTTCCTGCTTTTCTGCCTTTAAAAAGAAGAAAAGTAACTTTAATATAGATGTTCTATAAAATAGAACATCAGTGTGCTGTTTTGCTTTGCTGTGAGAAACTACAGTACTGCTACCCTGGGTTCCAGGGCTTGATAGAACTGTGACTCATTTGTTGTATTTAAATAACGCTTAGATAATCCTCTAGTAACTTCTGTTCCCTTTCCTTTCAGATACTTGGCAGTCCTCGGCGGCTTTGTGATTTGGCAGGGCCCTGCTCTTCCGAGTCAGAATCCAGGAAGAGGTCTATTTCTAAAAGGAAGTCCCATCTGGATCTTCTCAAGCTGTATGCTTTGTTTGCTCCTTTAGCCTCTTCTTGCTTAAACCTGTACACACTGGACACTTAAACACTTGCTTCTTCAGAAGCGTACCCAAATATGAGCCAGGTTGTGTCTCCCTGGTTAAATAAGCTGTGAAAATGGAAGAGGGCTAAAAGCTCTTACTGGTTTGTCATCAGTCTGGGCCTGTTTGTAGAACTGTGGATAACTACAGTTGTAGAGTTTGCCAAAATACCCAAATATTTTGGTTTACAGCTGGAAATTCTTGGGTTTGGGTCCCTAACCTTGCAATGAAATAATTGTGTGCTCATTTAGAGATATATTTCCAAGATGTCAAAGGAGGTAATTGAAAATTTAAAAATTGTCAGATTGAGAAAAAGGATTCTCAGTTCTTATAAAGATCATATGTTGTAGGCAAGATCATTTTCAGGACACAGCTTTAAATTGAGGGTGTTGACATGTTTTTTTTTAGTGTAAGTGCTTGTCTATAAGGGAAAACGTGCTGTGCATGCTGGTACAAACGCACAGAAACTGTTTCTCTGGTTGGCACTCCCTTTACAGAGTGGTCATGTCCACATGGAAGACAATATTTTGTTCTAATGCTAGTTGTCTTTCTAGGGAGTAGTCTTACAGGATAATTTCCCTGCTTTTTTTCCTGGTTATGGAAGGATGGTGTTGGATGATAGTAACATGTGCTCGCTGTATGTGCTGCATGACTTAAATAAACTCTGTTTTAATTGTAGTATCATGGATGGGATGACAGAAGCGTGCATCAAAGGTGGTATTGAAGCGTGTTATGCTTCAGTGTCCTGCGTCTTTGCCCTGCTTGGAGCGTTAGATGAGCTGAGCCAAGGGAGGGGTCTTAGTGAAGAGCAGGTCCAGCTGCTGCTCCGACGCTTAGAAGAACTGAAAGATGGGACTGAGACGAGCAGAGACTCCATGGAGATCAACGATGCTGACTTTAGGTGGCAGAGGCGCATCCTGTCCTCAGAAAATCCTGCCTGGGAATCGGCAAATGAGAAGAGTCCTGATATTAGCATTAGTGTTACCACAGACACTGGTCAGACCACTTTGGAAGGGGAAATGGGACAGACAACTCCAGAGGATAATCCAGAAAGTCAAAAAAATTCACTGCCATCTCCAGCTGGACACGAAAGCAAAGAGATTCATTATAGAGAACCGGAGTCAGAAACCATTGACCAGCCAGATGTTGTTCAGAGAAGCCACACCATAGTCTATCCAGATATAACTAACTTCTTATCAGTTGATTGCAAGACCCGGTCCTATGGGTCCAGATACAGCGAAAGTAACTTCAGTGTAGATGACCAGGACCTTTCCAGGACTGAGTTTGATTCGTGCGATCAATATTCCATGGCAGCAGAGAAGGACTCGGGCAGGTCAGATGTCTCAGACATAGGCTCTGACAATTGCTCCCTGGCTGACGAGGAGCAGACACCACGGGATTGTCCAGGTCACAGGTCCTTACGTACTGCTGCTCTCTCTTTGAAATTGCTGAAAAACCAAGAAGCGGACCAGCACAGCGCACGGCTCTTTATCCAGTCGCTTGAAGCTCTTCTACCTCGGCTTATCGCTCTTCCCAGCATAGATGAGGTGGATGGAGCACTGCAGAGCTTCTCTTCAACGTTCTGCTCAGGTTTGCAAGCGTGTATTTACTGTCTAACCAGCATGCACACTGTGACAGCACCTTACACAGGTTCTCTTGTAGGATTTCATCTTCAGAGAACGTATCCAGAATTAAGGAGGTTTGTGCTTTACAAAGCGCGTTCCTCCTCAGCATCAGACTTCATTTAGGGCAAAGCAAATTGAATATGCAGGCACTGATTCACAGGGAGGTCAGTCCATTGACTCTTAACAGGCTCTGGATTATGTCCTCAGTCAACAGAGAAATTGCATTTTCTGCAGTAAGATACCTCTTCACAGGTTTGTGAAGATCGGTTGAGACGATTTGGCCCACGCTGTCGTTAGAGAGAGGTTGGGGTTGCCCCTTGGCATGAAAGGGGTGTGGGGAGGACCATCACCTCTTTTGAAAGAGATTTAAATAGCTTAGTACATCACTGCATTACTGTTAGTAATGCCAACCTTGCAAAGAAGGTAATAAAAATTCCACAGCATTAAGCTCTTGAAAGCATAAGAAAAGAGGAGTGACTCTCTTCTTCTTCACTCTAGTTTTTCTTAGTACTGCTATCTGTCGTGACAGGAAACGCAAAGCTCAAAGCCCAGACCAAGTGAAAAGAATAAAAGATCTTACCTTTTAAGAGATTAAATACCTGCAGTTCTTTCAGCGTTAGAACCTTTAGGATCTTGACTTGGTCTATCAAAAAAAACCGCGCCATGCACAGGCTAGTTTGTGCTGTTGATAGGATATTTAAAATGTGTCTAAATACATATATTTTTAGAAGGGTTTCTTTTTCCTGACAGTGGCCAAAGTGGAAATGTTTGTTAAAATATATTTCTCTATTTCTTTAACTCAATTCACCACAATTGCTTTTCCTATTGCTCCTCTCCTAATCATTGCTTCATTCATTTGTGCGTTCTCACACACATTAAACTCATACAGAGTCAAAGGGATGCCTCCCGTCATCTATATTTTAGCATAATTAGATATGAAGCTGGCTGAATAAGCTGATATTCCTGATATCCTGTTTAAATGCTGCCCAAATAAGCCCTAACTCAGGAAGATGGTAGATGACACTCTTAAGAAACATTGACCATGTTATATCACAGAAAGGAGATATCTTGAAGGGGACATTAATATTAATTGCATTCCTAATTGAGGTGCTCAGAAGCATCCTTTCTGTCACAAGGGGTTTCTTTTTCCTGAAAAAGAGCCATCTTGAGGTTATGCCAAAAGCCCTGGACTAGAACTCAGACTTTTGTGCCCTTGCTGCCTCATGCATAAATATACCACTTCTTTTCTCTTTTATCTATCAAATCCCTTTAGAACATTTTTCAATATTGGAAGGGCTAGACCTAGCAGACTTCTAAACATGACTTTTGTTGTCATTCAGTATGACTAATACAGCAAGAAAGATGGAAGAATGTCACTCGATGTCTGCATAATTTCTGGTTTGTACAACTCTCTTAAAAACATACCTAGTCTTGCACTTAGACTATTGAGTTGAGAAATACTTTACTTTCCTAAGAAAGCCACCTCCGTGGGTAAATCTGTACTTAAAAATGTACACCGGTCTGATTTGATGAAATATTCTTAGAAGATGCAACTCAGTAAGGAATCATGGAGAAATAATAGTAGCAAGTTACTGCATTAAAATAGCTTGGAATGGGTATCCTGGTGTTTTCAGAGGGCTGTGGGTGTTACAGAGTTGTAATTTTATGCTCTCGCAAGATCTGTGCAGTTCATGTTTCAGTTGGACACCTGGAATGAGACTCAATCCTGCTGAAACAATCCCTTAACTTGCACCTCAGATCTTAAGCAAAGTCCTCCTGAGGTGAGGACTTGTGTTCCTCTGGAGATGAGAGAGGTGTGAGTTTGAAGACTTACTAAAGTTCAAACACATGTCTGGGGGTAGGAATTTCCCCCGGAGAACTTCCCAAGACATCAGTCTGATCTGCCTCTACAGGCAAGGTTTGAGTCCTTCAGGACTCCTTTGGTAGCACCAACAATTCAAGGCATGAATTAGGTGATGAAGTGAGAGGAACTGGTCCTACTCCTTGCAAATACAATGTCTATTATTCATGTATAACTCCTGAAGAATATATTAGGAAATTTGAACGTTGTTAAAGATTTGAGTTGAGAAAGGGGGCGGGTGCATTTTGGAGACCAGCCAGTACAGAAGCCACATTTTTGTGTTTCCGAGAGACCTTGTTTAACTGCTTTGTTTCATTTTTCAATTTGGGGGAAAACTACGTGAGTTATTATTAAGTGGTATTTCTTACAAGCTAGGTGCTTAAATAGTACTGTAGTATTACTGTGTTTTCATAGGATTGAAAAGCAATGAAAAGAGGTAGGAATTTGAGGCGCTGACGTGGGAGTATAAGTGCAGAAAAGTGCGGTCAGCTAAGCAGAGTTATAGTGAAACTGAGATTTGGAAGTCAGTTGGTTAAAAGCCTTCCTAATCTACAGTTTTTATCTTTCCTTAGAAAGTTCCTCCTTGTGGCTAGAGAAAACCAATGCCAAAAAATTCCTTAGTGACACCGGAGTGTGATGTCTGTATTTAAAAATACCGAATTGTCTAAAACTTCCCAGCGTTATCTTGACTTGCGCAAAACATGAAGTTTGAGGTTTTTTTTCAGGACCTGCTTTTAACTGGCCAATTTAAATGAACTGTTGCCTCTGTTAAGACAGGGCGCCAACCTTATTGTTTATTAAAGCTGGCAGATTTTGTAATTAAAGTTACTGATCAGTAGTCTCTGCGGACATGACACTGCAGTTCATGAGAATAGTTAAGGCATTCATTCTAAAAACTGTGTGTGAATAATCATAGCAAACATTTTTAGCACCTCTTTTCAGTTTTGATTCCATAGCTTTTAGCAGCAGGGGGTTTATATTGTTAAGCATTGTTGTGAGTTTATGCATCAGCTAATCTTCTGCTTTTGAGATCTCGGCATCTCTCTAATGCAGTTGTTTATTTTCCCATATTTTAGAAGAAATTAGGGAGGGCATTTTTCCCAAATGCTTTTGGACGCTTAATTACATACCCACTATGTAGTAGCCACCTTTATGTGCAGTTATACACCTTCCTTTTTAATTGTAGTCTTGTATAGGAGGTTGCACATTTTTTGAAATATTTTAATGCAAAATAAACTGGGCTTTTTTTTTTTTTTTTAACATACCTCTCTGCCTTGAGGTTTTTATTACTCTAGCAGATTCTAGTCCCTAAGGTACATATTTAAGAGAGATAAGGCATCAAATCGATATATTCTAGTTACATCAACATCATGATCCTCCATCCAACAAAGTGTTAAGATGCATCTTTGCCTTCAGTTGATGAAGGAGTCGCTGGAGCTACTCACAGGCCACTTTCAGGCATGTCATGATTGCAATTTTTGGTACTAAATAAAGATTCTCTGCTACCGTTGACCACGAGAAATCTACGCCGGGGCACGTGGCAACCCGTGTGTGGGTATGGTGTGTGGCCTGCCCCTGTCACCCCTCTAACACAAAGGTTGCTCCCTTGAAAACCACCTCATTTTTAAAACCCACCCTGGAACAGTTACTCTCTCTCTAAATCCGCCCTCAAACAGTTACCCACCTTATCCACGCCCCCAAAGTGACGACAGTGGAAAGTCCGAGAAGGCAGCAGCACAGAGCTTTCAAACCCTCACGAGGCAAGAAAAACATTTGCTTCTTTTCTGTGTGTGGATTGATTTATTTATTTTTTTTTATTATTATTATTTTTTAATTAATGTTAATGGTTTGTTGCATCTTGTCTAAGAAGAGGCATGAATTTTAATGGTGGGAGGAGTATATTCATAGTAAACCACTGCAGCGGTTAACAAATGACACAGCTTTGCTTCATCATGTAACTCATCTTGGAAGCTGGGGTTTTTTTGTTTCATTACAAACCTTCCTCTAGGATAAAGCTTACTCTGTAATCTTCCCTAATTGACACAACGTGAATGGGTTTCACAGTTGACGTGAAAACCATGAAATATTGTGGGTCACGTGGGGCGTCTTAATATTTCTGTGTTTTTTCACGGCTCAAACTACCAGATCATGGGGATTCAATTAGGTATTAATCATCCTTGATTTACACTTTTCTACCAGAAGGTCAGCTAACTCGGAGGAAAACGTATGTGCCGTCCACCCCACCTGGGAAGAAAGGGTTGTGCAACTGGGCATGGTCGTAGGCTGTTGTTTCATACATATAGTGTTTTTTGAGGAGCACTGAGCATTTCCAGATGGCTCATGGGTCTGAGGGAGTCTCAAGTGCCCAGCTGGTCTTGTATGAACTAACCAGGGCTTGGAGTTGTAACAAGTTCCAGCCAGCTTGGCCCCAAATATTTATCCACATACCTCTAGGCGGTGGAGAAAATGGTAATTAAACCTGATATCCTGCAAGGTGCCGAGCACTCCAGTCCCCATCCAACAACTCCCTTAGGCTGGGACAGATTTACTTGGGGGGGGGGGGGAGTTAAAAGGGCTGTCACCCTCATTAGCAGCATTGGGTGCGATGGACAGTCTGGTTAAGTACGAAGGCTTTGCTTCTGCCTCTCCCACCTCACCTTTCCATGCAGAACGGCAGATAGATCCTGCCCTTTGCTTTGCACCTGGCAGCCATCCCAACGAGTGCGAGTGCTCCTCGTGTATTCCAAATTTAAGACGTTGCTTTCCTGGACTGTGACTGGAGTGTTCAGTTTGCCTTGCAGCGCCGCATTTCTAGACGGAGACCTTATTTTTCTATTCCCTGCTGTAGCGCATTTAATAGAATAATTTCTACTGATGATTCATTAACTATTCTAGCAAATCTGTTGCTGCTGAAATGCTAGGGTTAGTTTCTGGTATCTTCTTTTTTTTCCAGGCAAAAATCTGTGTAAAATGTGAGAGCTCACATGGTGTTTTTGTTAGGTATGATGCACTCACCAGGATTTGAGGGAAACCTAAATTTCAGCTTCCAGACTCTGATGAATGCAGACAGCCTCTACATGGTCTCACATTACACTCTGCTGCTCAACCTAAAATTGGCCAACTCGGATTACTACAGAAAGAAGCCTGCCCAAGCCCCTGTGTTGCTGGTGAGTTGGGGAGTATGGGAAAACTGTTAAAAAAAAAAAAAAAAAAGAAAATTTGTTTTGCTTCCTTTCGCGTTAAAACAGCCCACACGTAAAGCCTTCAGGCTCCTTGCAAAGTGGAGAAATAATAATTGCAAATGAAGCGTTCTCCAAGCTGCTTATGAATCTTGCATGATAAATGTCATGCATCCGAATTACACAGCTTCTCTGTAATTCGGGGAGGAATTAATGCTGCTTACTAATCATCACTGAAGCAGCAGTCGTTTTGATGGATGCTCTGTCTTCAGAACTGATCTTCGTTAGTGTCGCGTGATGCAGCAAGTGTTATTTGTGCACGTTATCAAGGGACATACTTTCATCTTGCAACTACTTTTGAGTCTAATGACAAACGTCTTACTTAATACTTGGTTTGTATTTATTCAGATGAAGACATGAGAAGTTAGAGTGAAAAATAATTAGGTTTTAGTAATACGAACTGATGATTTTTGTGGCGCCTGGGATTCCTCAGCTTCCTGGGCTTTTTGAAAATTGTTTTGAAGGCTGCAGGAGTTATAAAACACGAATCTATGTTTTTCAACTAAATTGCCCGAAAGAAGTCGTTTCAGAGTTTTCCTAAAAATAAAAAAAAATGTGTGATATACGGAACAGAAAAACGAGAAACAAAAAAATTCTGTCAAAATGTACTGTTCTTGCCATCTCTTTCCATGTAAGATAATTTATATTCTAGAAGACTTCTAAAACAAGTGGGTTTTAACGTCATCGTCAGTTTTGGTATGTTCTTCAGCAGCTGCGAGAGCAAATCTGTGACTCGGAACCTTCTCTAGGGGCAGCACCATGCACAGCAGGCCTGAGCATGGCCTAAGTATTGTTGAAAATCATTCAGATCTCTAATTGGACCCCAGTTATCTCTGGTGACTTTTCAATGCAGAAGGGCCTGATTGCTGGACAGGCAGCAGTAGGTGCCACAACTTCTTTCCATGGGAATTGAGATCCTACTTTGTGGAAACAGTGAGAGATCGGCGTGTCCCATTGTCACCCTGCAAAAACTGTCATTATGATTTGCATCTTGCATGAACTGCAGTAAGAGAAGGGAAAGTTTCTTGTTCGTGTCATTCTCCACCATAGAGACACATTGCAATCCTCGGTTAATTCTTATTTTTGCGTAACTTCATTTCTACTCCTGCATTGCCTTGCGATTAGTAGATCTAGGAGCTGAGGCACATGCTGTAGGGCTTACTGTTGTCTTACATCTGGTTTTTCTGGTTCTCTGCAGAAGGAGTTCATGAAGCAGGTCCAGTCCAGTGGAGTGTTGATGGTATTTTCCCAGACCTGGGTTGAAGAACTGTACCACCAGGTACTAGAAAGGAACATGCTGGGGGAAGCTGGATACTGGGGAAGCCCTGAAGAGCACAGCCTTCCACTTATCACCATGCTGACCGGTCAGTGCTGTCTTGTGTGACAAGGCTAACTTCCAAATTCATGTCCAAAACGAGCACAATACCATCCTGCTTCGTTGCATTACATGCAGAACAGAATGTAGTCACACAACATGTGGTGTTTCACAAAATTACCGGTAGAGAAGGAATCAAACTTAACTGTGGCAGGTATTTAAGTGTGTGTTTTGGATCTGACAGAAAGCTTTTAATGCATGGGTTTAGAAACAACTGTCCCTGGGAGACAGGAAAAGTAAGTTTGTTCACTGAACCAAAACATCTCTTAATTCTGTCAGCTTTGGTTCTGGTAGACTTGGTGCCTGTTAATAGAATCATAGAATGGTTTGGGTTGGAAGGCACATTAAAGATCATCCAGTTCCAACCCCCCTGCCCTGGGCAGGGACACCTCCCACCAGACCAAGTTGCTCAAAGCCCCATCCAGCCTGGCCTTGAACCCCTCCAGGGATGGGGCAGCCACAGCTTCTCTGGGAAACCTGTTCCAGTGCCTCACCACCCTCACAGTAAAGAATTTCTTTCTAGTATCTAATCTAAATCTCCCCTCTTTCAGTTTAAAACTATTACCCCTTGTCCTTTTGCTATACTCCCTGATCAAGAGTCCCTCGCCAGCTCTCCTGTAGGCCCCCTTCAGGTACTGGATAAGTGATAAGGCTGCTGTTTTCTCAGTGTCATAGCAAAGCCGTTTTAGCCGTGGTGCAGTACAAATATAGATAGTGGCATCTGATCCTGGAAGCCCCTTCCACAGCTTGGGTTCCCCTTGGTTCAGATTTGTGCTGTGCCAGGGATATGCCAACTGGTGCTGAAGAGATGCTGAAAACCTGCAGCGCCTCTAACAAACACTTAAAAACAACCCTTAGCTTCCTCTGAGGAAAAAATCAAATGGTGTCAGCTGAAAGGTGGCAGGATGTCTATGAGACTGTATTGATATAAAATGCACTGTCTGCTTGAACACATATGCTGTACGATTACAAAGGGGTAATTAAAACAGTATATACAGGGAGAACACTGGATTCCGCTGTGCCATTAACTGGCAATCAAAGGGCATTGCTCTGAAAGTTTTTTGCTGGTTGTATTGAGCTCGGTGTTGCTTTTAGCTATAGATCTGAGAAGCTGAAAGAAACACTTTCAGAAAAACAATAGCCATAAAGTATGTGGAGAAGTGACAGAGACACACTGCTAGAAAGGAAATCAACCTGACATACCTAACATCGGACTCTCTGTGAGAAGCTGGTCTTCTGTCATGGTGCCAAGTGACAGGACAAGAGGAAATGGGCACAAACTTGAATATAGGAAGTTACATCTAAACATGAGGAGGAGCTTTACTTTGAGGGTGGCAGAGCCCTGGAACAGGCTGCCCAGAGAGGTGGTGGAGTCTCCTTCTCTGGAGATGTTCAAAACCCGCCTGGACACGTTCCTGTGCAACCTGCTCTGGGTGGACCTGCTTTGGCAGTGGGGTTGGACTAGATGATCTCCAGAGGTCCCTTCCAACCCCACATCATTCTGTGATTCTGTTCTGTTGGAGAAAGGGTTGTATTTCTTTTGTTGAGATTGAACCTACATAAGTCTACTAAAAATCACATTTCAGATATAGGATCCCAGTGCATCTTGAGGACTCAGACTGAGGTCTGGGAGCATCTAGATACAGGATTTAGCAAGATTTGAACTATTATATTAAGAAATGTGGAGAGTTAAGCATGTGGGAAGGTCTGAACTGTAAGAAATACCATGAAGTCGTTGCTGAGAGTTCTGTTGACTGTGTAACATTGGGGTGGGGGGCGCTTCTGAGAGTGAGATATTTCCCCTCTTCAAGCAAACGTTGGTTATGCTGGGGAAAGCATACAATGCCACAGCTCATGTTTATGCCAAGGCTTCAGAAGCCTGCCAGAAAAGAGCAACTAAAATGTATACCTGAGGAGTCAGGAGTGCTAGTACTTATTTGGACAAAGAGCCAGTAGGAGATGCTTTCCTTATACCATCTGTGTGTTGGATAGTAATCTGTTGTTTTTTAATGTTCTGGCAGACATCGATGGCTTGGGGAGCAGTGCAATTGGTGGCCAGTTGATGGCATCTGCTTCAGCTCAATCTCCGCTTTCCCAAAACCGGAAGACAGATGATTCTGTTGTTGCAGGTATTAAGACTGTATTATAAACACAAGTGTATCTGCCAGCAGTGGGTTGTTATATACCATAAGCATATTTGGATAAATTGTATTTTAGAACAAGAATATAAGGGTTGAGGGAAGTATGTCAGTACATCCTACACGTGAAATGGTAGTCCAGCATGCAGAGGACAAATGTGACTTGTTCTTTTTACCACTGAGGATAAAACTGCTGCTCTGTCATTTTCCAGTAGTAGTAGTGATGTATTTCTCACTCCAGGAGTTGCTTTTGCCCGATACCTTTTAATCGGCTGTTGGAAAAACTTGATCGACACTCTGTCCACACCACTGACCGGCCGCATGGCGGGGAGCTCCAAGGGGCTGGCCTTCATCTTGGGAGCAGAAGGAGCCAAGGAGCAGAACCAAAAGGAGAAGGACTCCATCTGTGTGAGCCTGGATGGACTGAGGAGGGCAGCCCGGCTGAGCTGTGCTCTAGGTACTGCAGACTCACAAAAAAGGATGGTAACTTTTCCTTGAAGGAATTTGGGAGAGAGAAAATCAGCATCGTGTTCCAGTCTTGGACGGGAACCTAAACTGTCCATGACTCCCCATAGAGCCCACCAGCCCTACAGCATGGACATACTCAGCCAACTTTCCTTGTCCCTGGGGAGGGACAAGGAGGGTTGTCCCAGAGGAGGGACCTCCACTGGGGAGGAGGTGCTGGTTAAACGCTAATTGTGTTGTTGCTTTACAGGAGTTGCTGCTAATTGTGCATCTGCTCTTGCCCAAATGGCTGCTGCTTCCTGTGTCCAAGAGGAGAAAGAAGAAAAAGAAATCCAAGAGCCCAGTGATACTATAGCTCAAGGTAACTATGTGATTAAATTACCTGCCTTGTCTCATATTGCCTGCAAAGGTGCAACTGGATATTACTTTGCTACACATAGAAGAAGTACAGAAGGAAATGGCACCACTGTGCACCTCTCACTTGGGTTCTATGTGTAGAGGCATGTGAAGTACATGTCCTGCTGCCCTAGATTCTTAACATTGTCCCACTAATTATACTTTATCTGGTACTGAAATCAGGGGAACAATAGATAAGCCAACAGCATTTTTGAAATGTGGACTGTTTAAGCCTTGTGAGACTAGTACAACCAGAGGGCATCAGAAAAACAATATTTTTTTTCAGGGTGTTGGGTAGTAATATAAGCCTAGTTTGCGTCCTTCTTCCTGTCTTGGATATACATCCTTGGCTGTCTTTTGTCATCATCAGATATTTAAAACTGTTTCTGAATCATCTTAAATGAAGCTGGAATAAAAAAAAGTATATGTGTGTAACATGTAAAAAGTTCTGCATCTCTATACCACTGCTTCAACCCCAGTGGAAGTCAGTAAAGTCAATTTTTGTCTCCAGTGGCTGTTTGGAGAGGCACCTAAAATGTGTCTGATGACATCTGAATTCTAATGGCGAGAAGCCCGTAACAAAACACAGCGTTGCACAAATCACCCTGCTTGGCACTTAAATTTGGTGTCTGAGTAGAGAAAACAAAACTGAGCAGGCCTGAGCACAAACTGGCTTTTTGACCACTCTGCTAGAAATGACTGAAGCGAGTTGGCCAGGCCACGCTGGAGCAAAGAAGAGGCAGTAGCAGTGGCCAGAGGCCAACAGATCTGTTCTGTGAAAGCTTGCAAAGCTTCAGAATTTGTTTCCATTCCAGTGCAGCATGAAAACTAAGAAAATGAATGAGGTCCAAATGCTTGTAGTTCAGGCCAAGATTAGTTTTGCTTTGACAAGAGTATCCACTAGCAAAAGTTCTTTGGTGAAACTTTTGTATGGAAATAGTTGTGAAATCTGCAAACTTTTTTTTTGTTTCCATAGAAAAGGAGATTTTGGTAAAAATAATAAATATGCAGCCAGCCAGCTCCAAAGAGAAACATGTAATATCACTAGCAATCTGCATCTGTTCTGTGGGCAGCAAGATGTGAATTTGGGGGTGGAGGGTGTCAATCTGGAATTGATTTTTATTTTTTTTCATGCATAGAAGATGTCAATCAAAAGGAATTTTAATTTTAAAACTGCCTTGTGTTTATTAGGAAGAAATGGGTTTCTCTGATTTGTTGTTTATCTAAAATCCACATTCGTTTATAGATTTCGGACTGCATACCTTTGCCATCACTCTATATGCAGGCAAGTGTTTGTTTAAAAGCAGGACAAGCTAATGTGCTGGTTTTTTATTTTTATTTTTCATGCTGCAGTGAAACAGAAAGTGGAGCAGAAACTGGAGCAGATGGGGAAAGTGCAGGGAGTCTGCCTGCACACAGCTCATGTTTTGTGTATGGATGCAGTCCTTAACGTGGGCCTGGAGATGGGGAGCCACAATCAGGACTGTTGGCCTCATGTGTTCAGGTACTCGCCAGCTTTCCCGAAGGAAACAGAACTGATGCCACGTTGCCTGAAAGGAATGGGACTGAGAAAAAGGACTTCACGTGCTCTGGGGGTGTTCTGTGTAAACAGTGTCAGAGTGAATTAACCGTCAGTATCTGAAAGAATCACAGAATGGTTCGAGTTGGAAGGGACCTTAAAGATCATCCAGTTCCAACCCCCTGCCATGGGCAGGGACACCTCCCACCAGACCAGGTTGCTCCAAGCCCCATCCAGCCTGGCCTTGAACCCCTCCAGGGATGGGGCAGCCACAGCTTCTCTGGGCAACCTCTTCCAGTGTCTCACCACCCTCACAGGAAAGAATTTCTTCCTGAGATCTAATCTAAATCTCCCCTCTTTCAATTTAAAACCATTAATCCTCATCCTGTCACTCCCCTCCCTGATCAAGAGTCCCTCCCCAGCTCTCCTGTAGGCTCCCTTCAGATATTGGAAGGCTGTTATAAGGTCTCCCCAGAGCCTTCTCTTCTCCAGGCTGAACAACCCCAGCTCTCTCAGTCTGTCCTCATAGGGCAGGTGCTCCATCCCTCTGATCATCTTCATGGCCCTCCGCTGGACCCGTTCCAACAGGCCCATGTCCTTCCTGTGTTGAGGACTCCAAAGCTGGACATAGTACTCCAGGTGGGGTCTCACACCACACCTGGTGTGACAGTGCTGTTTTTCACCACTATTCAGAGACAAAATCAATGCTTAGGAAGCTTCAAAGTTACCAGAAGTGACAGACCCAGGAAACTAAATGGGCTTTTCAGGCACCTCCACTGAAATATTTGCTTTCTAGGCACATGGGAGTCCAAAGCATGTAAGAAGACAGGTTATCTATGTGTAGTCTGAGTTAGAGATTGGCTATTTATGGTTTGAGGAGAACGTCCAGTGCATTGTAGCTGGTTTAGATGTAGAAATTGGTGCCTGCAAATTGGCAGTGGGTTTCCACGTAAGCTGCCTTCTCTCAGCAATGGGGCTGTACTTGCATTATCCTCCAGAATTGCCTCTGGAGTACAGATCCCAGCGTTTCAGCCTGGTGATTAGCTGGGGGAGGAACTGTTGGTTTTGGGGGGGGGGTTTATTGATCTCTTGCTTTTCCTCTTTCTTCTCAGGGTGTGCGAGTACATCAGCACGCTGGAGCACACCCACTTCAGCGACGGTGCTTCCCAGCCCTCCCTCACCATCACCCAGTCGCAGCAGGCACACGCAGGGCTGCACCCAGACCCCGAGCCTGGGGACTCTCCCCAGGTGCTGACCCCCGAGCAGGAGACCACCCTCAGCAGCAATCCTGTCATTCAGCCCCTTTCTATCCAGGAACTCATCAAGGAGAGCAGTAAGGGCAGAGCTTTTGACTTCCGTGGAGGCAGCCTGCTGTGTGGGACCAGCGCTGCCAAGGCTGTTCTCACGCTCTCCACGCAAGCCGACAGGTAAAAAGGGAATCAAATGCATCCTCAGACTGGTGGATTTATTCCTTGCGTGGTAAATTAATCTGTTACGTTTATTAAAGCAGACAAAATAGTTGGGTGTCTTGTCCTGCCTGGAAGGGACTGAGTGACAAGAGCAGTGTCAGTTAGAAAGCAGCTGTTGGGACTTTGCGGCCAGCTTGTTGGCTTGCCCCAATGTGTCTGGAGGAGGAAGGACCACCGAGTATGGTCACAGAATAGCTAGGTGAAGTGGCCCTACAACATGGTCTGCAGACTGATATGTCACAGATTTTTTTGCTATTTCTGCTATTCTTTCGGCAGCCCAGGCCAGAGTTGAAAATTTCCTGAGTTTGCATGCTTCTAATAACCTTTTCTTCATGAAAAGCATATTTGTGTCAACCTGTGGCTGCACAATGTGGAAATTCACTGTGATCTCTGTGGAATCTATCTCCTGTGTAAGCATAAGTTTACTGCTTTAAGGGTACAGACTTCAAGTTTTAAATCTTAACAGCTCCTTGCAGATGAAAATAACAACTCTTGTTTCTATTCCTAAACAGCAATTCAGGTACAGCAACTTTAGGTCTAAGACTTGAATTAATTTGTTTTTCATGTAAGGGGCTGTAACTTTAGATGTAGTGAACTGGTGTAACTCTAAAGTCAGCGGAGCTATGGTGATCTGTGTTGTGAGGACTGGAAATCGTCTCTCTGTTTTTTTGATTGCTGGTTCATGAACTGCTTATAGCAGTGAGACACAGTGATGGGAAAGTGTTGATTCCTTGAAAAAGTGACTTTTTGTTTTAGCACCACAGTTGAATCTTGGAAGAGTTCAGGTTGATCATCACTCTACTTTCCACCTATCAATTAATAAAGCTTCTGGATCAATATCTTTCTGTAGCACTGTATAAATGAAAAAGCCCTTGGTAACCCAATGTTGTCATCAAAGGCAACACGTAACAGCCATGTACAGCTAAGAGTTTTCCTCTTACATACAGATTTAAATCTGCATCTCATGAAGTTTTCAATTAGATTCTCTTCTTTTACTCACAGGCTCTTTGAAGATGCTGCTGACAAGTTAAACTTGATGGCACTGGCGGGCTTCCTTTACCAGCTGAAGAAGGCTTCTCAGGCCCAGCTTTTCCATTCAGTCACAGATACAGTTGATTACTCCCTTGCAATGCCAGGTGAATCACCAGAAGATCCCTTACAGAGTTCTGTGTTTCATGTACAACTGTATTGTGTACAGGACTTGTTTTGTATTCTTACTGTTCTAATTTTTCCAACTGAATTCCCAGGAATAAATAAAACACGGTATTTAGTCTCATAAGATCTTTCTGTAGGAGAAGTTCACAAAGTCTTTCGAAAAGGTTGAGTGCTTTTTTTGGACAGGGGACCACGTCCACACCTGCTATGAAACACTGCAGAGGACATCCATTTGGTTCTTGGACTTTGGGGGGTGTTAATTGTCCACAAATATTTAATCACAGCTCCATTTTGGAGCCCGATCCAGGAAGGAAACTTGGGTGAATGTAGACGTAAGACAGTGGATTTAGGTTAGATTTTTGACAGTGGGATAACCTCAGAAGTATTCAGAAAATGGGTGACAGCAAACAAAGCACACAACTGAGGAATGTTAGATAAAGCAGTGGGATTTGTCCCGCTTGCTCTTCCCCAGCAGTGGAGCATGTACTTTACAGTACAACGCCTGTAAATTGTCATTTCTGTCACTGTCTCAAACAGAGTAGAAGGATTGGACCCAAAGGAAGATATTTCACTTAAATTTGTACTGTGCCTTTAGAAGTTATATTAGTCATACGGGCTTTTTTTCTGTTCCGTGGCAGATGTGGATTTTATCTGGTATGTGTCTCAAATTTAGTTGTTTTCCCCCTCTCCCTGAAGTGCTACATGTCATTTTCTGAATATGACACTTCAAATTGTTCGGTTTTTGCTCTTGCTTGTCTTTAGGCCTCAACATTAATCACTTTATTTTTAATAAATGGTAACCGTCTTATCATGTATTTAGTAGTCAGTCAACAGTAGTTAGTAATAATGAAATTAAAATTAGGATAAAGCAATTAATTGCATTTTTTAATCTTAAAAGTGGTGTGCCCCCTGATGACATACTTCGTTAGAGATAAAAGCACCAGCATATTTTAAATGAGAGAATGAAGTGTCTTTCCAAATGTTTAAAGAGCAACAGAAGATTAATCCCTTTCAATAAGAAATAATGAATATGACTGCCTGGGGAACAGAAAAGCATTTTCTCACATTCTTTGCTTCTCATCCTTTGCTTGATAAGAAATACAAAACTAAAACCCAAAACTAAACGATTTTCAGTTTATATTTTCTCCTGTAGGTGTCACCAAAAGTTTTTGCAACTACTATTTTGGGCCTTAATGTCAATTATTTAACTCCCTGCTTAACTTTTCTGCACTACTTCTCCAAACTTTAGTCTTTAAAAATGTTTCCCAAAAAAATTGATCAATTAAATCAAAATAAAGTCTGTTTAATAAGTTGTTCTTAAAACTCGGGTCCATCTCCTGCTCTCTTGCCTACACAGGCGTAGGCTGTGTTTTACATTGATTTATTTTTTTCTTTTTTTTGTTTTTTTCCTCCCCCTTTCCCCTCCTCCCCCACAAATTAATAAAGTTTAACTTCATTTAAATTCCAATTTAGATATCTAGAGATGGAGGAGCTGCTGTTGCTTAGCTTCCATTTATTTTCTTATACTTTCTTGCAGGTGAAGTAAAATCTACCCAGGACAGAAGAAGCGCACTTCACTTGTTCCGACTTGGTGATGCCATGCTCAGAATTGTAAGGAGTAAATCTCGCCCGTTGCTCCACCTCATGCGCTGCTGGAGCCTGGTGGCACCTCACCTTGTAGAGGTAGGTGTGGGGGACAGAACAGGAATGTGTGCAAGGGATGACAAAGCTGAAAAAGCTGGAGAAGGCTTTGATAGCTCTTAAAACATGTATCAGCTCTCAACATTATCAAATCTGGTTGCACTCCTGTTGGGAGTATCATATATACTGTGTCATATGTTGTGATGCTGCCACTGAGAGTGCACTTTTAAATAACTGAAATGGGCAGATCCAGGGATGGCGTGTTGGATTTTTGCAATGTGATAGTTCCCGTGTGCCTGTGGTGAAAAAACTGAAGCCACCTTAAGACGTTACAAGAAACTCCTCCATCTACCTGCTTTCCCAGTCAAGGGCTGCATCCTTGCAAGTCTTCCCATAAAAGGATTTATTTTCCCTTTCCTTCTCCTTCCTTGTGAACCCTGGTGAGTGACATGCCAGTAGCAGCCACATAGTGGATTTCAGTCATAACAAATGACCTTTCCTCAACCAAACTCTCAGTCTTACCTAGTGAAATGCTGCTGTCTTGAATTCCCAAAGCTTTTTGATTTGTATGGTTGATACGAATAAATGTGCAGTACTTCCTTTCTTTCTCTTGGTGAGGTGTGTGGTGTCACATGCCCAGATTTATTGGGAGCCCACTTCTCCGGAGTTTTAAGATGAGCTGTTCAGTAAATTGCCACAACACTTCATTTCATTGGGGAGTCTCCATGGAATCCCTCGAAGTGAAGTAGAAATAGCAAAGAATACTTTTGTTGTGTGCTTTAACAGCCCTTTATCTTGAAAGCTACTGTCTCACTTGCCTTTGGATGCCAGCCTGAGACCACTGTAAATACTTTTCATGTTTTGAACACTTTTAAGCCTTTTAAGATCCTTCCATCTATTCAGATTGCAAGGGCTAGTCAGTCTCTTTGGTTGGCTTCAGTGCAGATGAGGGTGTTACTGGGAAGGAGCAACATCAGGGAAAAGACAGAATTCAGCATACCCTGCAGAGTTGCTCAAAACAGTATCTTTATATCCAGATTCACTGGTGTTTAATTTTTTAATAGCTCTTCCAAAGTGAGAAAGTTCCCATCACTTTTAAGTTCCATAAATAGCCAAATATAAAGTGACACTTGGCCATGCATAGATAGGTATGGTGAATATATGTAGAAACTACTTTTTTGAAGGGAAAAATGGTCACTCAATAGAAACAAAGGATGCTTGGAGTGGCTTCTGAGGGGTTTATTATTTATTTTTAGCTCTGTGCTTTTTGAATTGACAGCAAGCCTTCAGGCATCTGTGAGACTTCAAGCAGCTCAGAGTCTCAGTCATCTGTTTCTGCGGCAGTACTTTCTCATTTTCATTGCAGTGGGATCCCTAGTCATGGTAGTGGTGAAGCTGCTTTTAGGGTTCAGCAACATGAAGCAATTATCTCCCTTAAAATTGTCTCAGTAAAAGCAATTTTTTTTTTTTTGCTTGGAGAAACTCTAATACTCTTCCTTTCCCTTGCAGGCTGCCTGTCACAAGGAGAGACACGTGTCCCGGAAGGCTGTCTCCTTCATCCATGACATCCTCACTGAAGTGCTGATGGACTGGAATGAGCCTTCTCATTTTCACTTTAATGAGGCGCTTTTCCGCCCCTTTGAGCGTATCATGCAGCTGGAGCTGTGTGATGAGGATGTCCAAGACCAGGCAAGTCAGCCCCGATCAGGGTGTCTGTATATGGCTGGATGGTCTCTGGAGTGCACTTGCTCCACTTGAGAGTGTTTCCCAAATTCCCTTCAAGTGCTGCATCTTACTCATCTACAGGGAATCAGGAGGGCTCTGCCTACCTAAGCCAGCGTTATGGTAAAGCACAGACAGTATACCTGGCTTTAAAGCAATTAAATAAAACTTTTCAATTATCTAAAAAATAAGTAGTCTGAACTGACATAATGAAATCTAGGAATGTGTTTAAAGCCATCCTCATTGCTTCTGAAGGTCCATCTATGTAGCGATTCTGGTTTCTCGTTTTATTCTTTTAACCTCTTACGCTGTCTGCAGGTGGTCACCTCGATAGGAGAGTTGGTGGAAATGTGTTCTACCCAGATCCAGTCGGGATGGAGACCCCTGTTCAGTGCCCTGGAAACGGTTCACAGCAGCAGCAAGTCAGAGGTTAAAGAGTACCTTGTAGGAGAATACTCTATGGGTAAGGTCTTACTGCACTGACTGTTTCATATGTCCTTTTGTTTCCCTGTCTTACTCCTTGGGGACACAATAACTAACTCAATATATTGAAGTGCCCTACCTGAACAGTGGCAGTGCTCTACGACTGTACTGAAGTATCTGGTTTATTAGTTGGGGTAGAGGGAAAGCAAAGGTATTGTTCTGACTTTTTAAATCCTCCAGATTCTGGTAGATGACTAGAATGGGAAGTAAATGCTTCAAACCTACTTGAATAGTTTTGAGTGCAACAGTAGCGCAGGAGTACTGAGCTTGGCCTTGTTGATGTCCTGCTAGAGAAAGGAAAGCATATTCTATACAACCACCACATCTCACGTGGACTGTTTTTCTTACTGTGTGAAACCTATTGCTCTGCATCATCGTAGAATCATAGAATCGTTTAGGTTGAAAAAGACTTTTAAGATCACCAGGTCCAACTATTAACCTAGCGCTGCCAAGCCCACCACTAAACCGTGTCCCTCAGCACCACGCCTGCACGTCTTTTAAATACCTCCAAGGATGGTGCCTCAACCACTTCCCTGGGCAGCCTGTTCCAGTGCTTGACGACCCTTTCAGAGAATAAATTTTTCCTAATATCCAATCTGAACCTCCCTTGGTGCAACTTGAGGCCGTTTCCTCTTGTCCTATTGCCTGTGACTTCAGAGAAGAGACTGACAGGCCCCAATACTGAGTCCAGGGGGCCATCACTTGTGACTGGCTGCCAACTGAATTTAACGCCATTGACCACCACTCTCTGAGCCCGGCCCTCCATCCAGTTTTTACCCAGCGATGAGTACGCCCATCCAAGCCATGAGCAGCCAGTTTCTCCAGGAGAATGCTGTGGGAAATGGTGTCAAAGGCTTTACTATAGTCTTAGGTTGACATTGTCCACAGCCTTTCCTTCAACCATTAATCAAGATCAGCTTAGTCCAGCAGGACCTGTCTTTCATAAATCCATCCTGACTGGGCCTGATCACCTGGTTGTCCTCTACATGCTGCATGATGGCATTCGAGATGATCTGCTCCATAACCTTCCTCAGCACAGAGGTCAGACTGACACAGGCCTCTAGTTCCCTGGATCCTCCTTCCATCTCTTCTTGTAGGTGGGCATTAAAGGCTGAATTCGTGTGATAATCTAGGCAAGTGCTTGTCCAGGCACTTAATCCCAGGGCTTCAAATAGCTAGCACTGCTACAAACCATGTTTGCTGTAGGAATGATTCTCCATCCCTCCCAGAGATGTTTGCTTGTATAGAAAGCGGGTAATACAGGAAAATCACCTTGATCTGTCCTTTTGCCCCATTAGATGGTTTTTCTAAATGTTACAAGTCATTTGTAAGGGATATGGTTTTCCTCCTAAATTATGTCTTTCAGATCTGTTAGGATTGATGGCAAAATGCAAGTGTAAAGGGCTTTTGAAGACTGATAATCTGCTTAGGAAAAGTGAGGCCATTTTGTTACTATATAGTCTGAATAGTTTTCCGTGTGACTGCTGTCATCTTGACAGTTATCAAGAACTAAACCAAAAACCTCCACCAAATGGAAGTGTTAGCTGCTGAGCTGAGTCCAAGAGCTCAACATTTCGGCAGGCATAAGATTGTATTTTCCATAGATAAGGCAAAGGAGGGAGTCTGTATTACATCCTAGGAAGGGCTACACGAGTTGCCTCAGGAGCAAGAGAAGATTTTACTTATGAGGTTATTTCTGTGTCTGCCCAGAAGAGAAGAGATTCTATGGATTCAGTTAAATTGTTGGAAAATCACCTTTATGAGGGATGGGAAGGAGTTCTCATCTTATTCTTTCCACAGGGAAACGCCAAGCTCCGGTGTTTGATGTCTTTGAAGCATTTCTAAACACAGACAGCATCCAGGTCTTTGCCAATGCCGCCACCAGTTATATTATGTGCCTTATGAAGTTTGTCAAAGGACTGGGTAAATATTTTTTATTGTCCTTTTATCCTATTAAGTCATGTTATGTCAAACTTGATCCCGCAGAAGAGGAGAATTAGGTTATGTTATACATGGAATGGTAGGGAAGAGAGAAGGAGTGAAGAAATTGAGTCCAGATTGCTTTAAAAAAATAAAATCAAGACCAAGGGATTACTTCAGAAACCTTTTTAATGCTTTTAATTCTTCAGGTTGTTATGGCAGCAAAGATGCATCTCACTATTAAATATCTGCTTCATTTGATCTTAATTTGTATCAGGGCTTGCTTATATCCATTTAAATTAAAAAAAAACCCAACAGAATATTGCAGGAATGGCATTGTGCAGAGGCAGCATGGATTGCCTGCAACAGAACAGGGTATGTTTTACGTTCAGCGGTCAAAGCCACACGGCTCCTTTCTATCCTTGCCCACCTCAGCAGCAGCAGTTTGGCATGTGCAATGCTGGAAACCTGCAGAACCTTCAGTGAGATCGTGAGCGTTGCAATTAATACCGCTCTGTCCCCATGATTAGTTTTTTCATGGTGTTACTGAGGGCGGTGGAGACCAGGCGTGTCAAGTCAAGGTGACCCCTCTGAGTAATTGCAGTGCTTCATCAAACTTCAGAACAAAGGCAGATGGTGGTGGGTCATTCTGCCCCCGTGTTCGTGTTCCCTGGCTTGCCTTGATCATTAGAATTAGACACTTTTTACTAAACTGTGGTGGTGATTAACTTTTTCTTATGTAAATTGCAAAACTTCTAATGAGTGGCAAAATGGGGTGCTTTTTTTAATACAGGTATATTAATTCACAGAGGTATCGAGGTTTGTAAGCGACTCCCTTTGATTTAAATGAAGTACCCAACTGCAACATATCCCGTATTTAATGTTACCCTCGTCTTATTTAAGCTATTTCACCATCGGTTTCTCGGGGGGCAGAATTCAGCTTGTGATGCATGTCCGGTACCAATAGAGGGAACTCATGTTCCTTCTGGAGAACTTAAAATTTAATAAACTTATAGTTTTTTAGGTTTCTTAACTTCATGAAATCATTTTGTCCCCTTTATGGTTACATGTCAAAAAGCAAGATTTTTTTTTTTATTAAAAGCTAGCGGGACTATGAGATATTTCTGTACTGAGCAATAGCAAATACAATACCATTTATGTGCATTTTAACATAAAACTAAAGAATTCAAACTTCATTAGCAGATCTCAATAGTAGACAAGACAATATATTATGGAGGGAATAGTTAAGGGCATAGAAAGAGCAAATAAATGTAGTGAAAGGAGAATAAAGTAGGATTTACTAAAAGGATTTAATATTTATCTTATGTTTTTTTATGAGATGGGTGGCTTTTAAGGCAATAAAAAGTTAATGTATATAAGCATTTAGTAAAGCTTCAAATTTGGTTGAGGGAGGAGGAAAACAGACTGTGCAGACAGGGAAAATGCTGGAGTGAGTGGAGTTATCCAGGCAGGAGCTCTGCAACAAGATGCCTTGGAGCTGAGCTGCTTTATTTAAGGAGTAAATAAACTAGAAGGAAGAACTTGTGGTAGACAAATTTTCCAGAGCAACGGGGTGCAAATGAATAGAAAATAATCAGCACATTAACTGAGCAAAGGAACTCCCAAAGGCCCTACTAAAGAGTTCTTAAGTAGGCAGGTACTTATTAAAGCATTAATTCATGTAAAAGTCCATGTATATGCTGTGACCAATATTACTGTTGTTTGTATGAGAATCATGCGGTTATCATCTAGTAAGATCAAACAAAGGATGTTTTCTGGATTCTCTTCAGACATTAGGGCACAACTGGAAAACTAATGTTGTTTTTGTTTGTTTGTTTCTCCTCTTCTGCCCTTCCCAATGCTGCCATTCCCTTTCCTTTCTACTTCCCATCGCCAGGGGAAGTAGATTGTAAGGAGATGGGTGACTGTGTGCCAGGATCAGGATCTGCATCGACAGACTTGTGCCTTCCCGCGCTTGATTACCTCAGGAGATGTTCTCAGGTATGGTGGACAACCTTACACAGGTGCTAACCTGGCCCAGGAAAACAGTCCTAACCTCCAGGCTTTGCTTCAAGGGTTAGATGGTTTGCAGGAGCACACCAAAATCTGTGGAGAGCCTGAGGGTAATAACCTGCCAGCGTGACCATCTGAAGGATTTTCGTACTGGAAAACTTTTTCCCAGCGGGAAAACTGGGAAAACACTCAGACCCAAGGAACACGTGGGAAAATGTGAATGTTCAAAACCCAATAGTAACCTATTCAAAGCTGCATTCATTCTTATTGAAACAGTTACTGTAAACAGCGTTGGGAATGAAAGGGAAAAAAAAACCCAAACCCTGAGAATTCTCAGATCTTAAGAAGAGCAACAGGTTACACCCTCTAAAACGCAGCACCAGCAGCTTATCTGTACCACGAAGGCAGATCTGAAGCTCAGGGCTAATCTCTAGCAGTCAGAATGCTGGCATGTGTCCTGTAATCTCCTGGCACACNTGTTACCCTCGTCTTATTTAAGCTATTTCACCATCGGTTTCTCGGGGGGCAGAATTCAGCTTGTGATGCATGTCCGGTACCAATAGAGGGAACTCATGTTCCTTCTGGAGAACTTAAAATTTAATAAACTTATAGTTTTTTAGGTTTCTTAACTTCATGAAATCATTTTGTCCCCTTTATGGTTACATGTCAAAAAGCAGGATTTTTTTTTTTTATTAAAAGCTAGCGGGACTATGAGATATTTCTGTACTGAGCAATAGCAAATACAATACCATTTATGTGCATTTTAACATAAAACTAAAGAATTCAAACTTCATTAGCAGATCTCAATAGTAGACAAGACAATGTATTATGGAGGGAATAGTTAAGGGCATAGAAAGAGCAAATAAATGTAGTGAAAGGAGAATAAAGTAGGATTTACTAAAAGGATTTAATATTTATCTTATGTTTTTTTATGAGATGAGTGGCTTTTAAGGCAATAAAAAGTTAATGTATATAAGCATTTAGTAAAGCTTCAAATTTGGTTGAGGGAGGAGGAAAACAGACTGTGCAGACAGGGAAAATGCTGGAGTGAGTGGAGTTATCCAGGCAGGAGCTCTGCAGCAAGATGCCTTGGAGCTGAACTGCTTTATTTAAGGAGTAAATAAACTAGAAGGAAGAACTTGTGGTAGACAAATTTTCCAGAGCAACGGGGTGCAAATGAATAGAAAATAATCAGCACATTAACTGAGCAAAGGAACTCCCAAAGGCCCTACTAAAGAGTTCTTAAATAGGCAGGTACTTATTAAAGCATTAATTCATGTAAAAGTCCATGTATATGCTGTGACCAATATTACTGTTGTTTGTATGAGAATCATGCGGTTATCATCTAGTAAGATCAAACAAAGGATGTTTTCTGGATTCTCTTCAGACATTAGGGCACAACTGGAAAACTAATGTTGTTTTTGTTTGTTTGTTTCTCCTCTTCTGCCCTTCCCAATGCTGCCATTCCCTTTCCTTTCTCCTTCCCATTGCCAGGGGAAGTAGATTGTAAGGAGATGGGTGACTGTGTGCCAGGATCAGGATCTGCATCGACAGACTTGTGCCTTCCCGCGCTTGATTACCTCAGGAGATGTTCTCAGGTATGGTGGACAATCTTACACAGGTGCTAACCTGGCCCAGGAAAACAGTCCTAACCTCCAGGCTTTGCTTCAAGGGTTAGATGGTTTGCAGGAGCACACCAAAATCTGTGGAGAGCCTGAGGGTAATAACCTGTGCTGCCAGCGTGACCATCTGAAGGATTTTCGTACTGGAAAACTTTTTCCCAGCGGGAAAACTGGGAAAACACTCAGACCCAAGGAACACGTGGGAAAATGTGAATGTTCAAAACCCAATAGTAACCTATTCAAAGCTGCATTCATTCTTATTGAAACAGCTACTGTAAACAGCGTTGGGAATGAAAGGGAAAAAAAAACCCAAACCCTGAGAATTCTCAGATCTTAAGAAGAGCAACAGGTTACACCCTCTAAAACGCAGCACCAGCAGCTTATCTGTACCACGAAGGCAGATCTGAAGCTCAGGGCTAATCTCTAGCAGTCAGAATGCTGGCATGTGTCCTGTAATCTCCTGGCACACNTACTGTAAACAGCGTTGGGAATGAAAGGGAAAAAAAAACCCAAACCCTGAGAATTCTCAGATCTTAAGAAGAGCAACAGGTTACACCCTCTAAAACGCAGCACCAGCAGCTTATCTGTACCACGAAGGCAGATCTGAAGCTCAGGGCTAATCTCTAGCAGTCAGAATGCTGGCATGTGTCCTGTAATCTCCTGGCACACAGCACAGATTATTATCCAGGGTTATTAGAATGTTTTTTGTCTGATTTTATAACGTTGTTTGCATTTTCGTAGTACCTGCAGGTCTTTTTGTTCAACCCTCACCATGTTTTTTTCTGGGTACGATAGAAATGCATAACAAAGGCTATATATACATAGCTGAAAGGACTTAATGTCTAAATTCAGAGATAACGGGTGGATTCAGTACACAGACTGAGGGGAAAAGGAAAGAATAAGGCAGTTTAGAATAATAAACAGCAGATGTACCAAACTGCACTCGCTATCTCATTCACCTCCAATAATTTAGTGAGTATCTATGTGTATATCTAATGTATGTTCTATCTATCCACTATGTGCACCCCATAATCTTCCTCATCCTTACAAACCCCGGTCCAAACAGTGAGGCAGAAATATTTTCTCCTCTTTAAAAGAAAACAGCCGTTTTTATCTCGTTACACCTTTTATCTTGCCAGTAGAATGGGAATGACTAAAAAGAAATCCTGTCTTTATATTGCAAATACATGATTTATTTTAGAAGGGTCTGTAACATACCAGTAGCATCCTAGCTATTTATAGCACAATTCTGCAAAGTGTGTATTTGTTGTGTAGTGGACATGAAGCTCTGAAATAAACCTGTGCAGGTCCTTTTATCACTATTTACTTAGTCCTTCAGAGCTCCAAAATATTCTGTGTGGGGCTAATGGACCTTCTTAGGTCATAGGTGCAATTGGTAAGTAGTAGCATTTGTCTTTCACAAATGAGGAGGGAGCACACTCCCTTCCCAAAAATACGTTATTTTAATTGCTTTTCTCCCTCTTTTTCTCCCCTCGACCCCTTATTTGTCAATGAACAGAAGACTTGTGGCCTCTAGTTGTTTTTCATTTACAGTATTGCTGGATTAACAGAACAGATGCTGGCATTATGCTGCTTTCATAATTTTTATTTTATTTTACATACGCGTTTTGTATGTGATAGCTTTTACAAACTTTCTCATATATATATATAATTATATTTTTTTTTTCCCTCTCTCTCTCTCCCTCCTCCCCCAGTTGTTAGCCAAAATCTATAAAATGCCCTTGAAACCCATCTTTCTCAGTGGCCGGCTGGTGAACTTGCCCCGAAGAGTGCAGGAACAGTCAGCCAGCAGCGAGGACGGGATTGAGTGCATCCTCTCTGACTTTGACGACGACACCAGTGAGTGCACTGAAAGCAGTAATTGCAGAATTAATCAACTACTTCTTCCACGTGTCGCTGTAAATTTTTGCCAACTGCTGAAAGCAAAAAGGAGGGGGAAAACTTGATAGTTTACTGTTTCCGTGTTGTCCACACACACACACGTGTGTGTGCACACAGAGCTTGGAAGTTCAGGTCACATCACCTTCTTTATGTTACAAGATATAGCGTGTGCGTGAAAAATACATGTGTGTGAAAAATACAACCCTTCTCTTGGGAAAAGATAATAATATTTTAATTAATCGTATTTTAGTTACCCTGATATTTATAATATAAGCATATACATACATTTCAGAGAGTTAGCACAAAAATACTTTCTACACACAGCTGAAGTAAAGGAGTGAAAACCTATTAAGGTTGGTATTGGCAGGCCTGCCTTTAACAGAAAAAAATGTCAGTGTTGAGTTACAGTTTAGAAAGATAAAAAATACTTGTTTAAATGTGTTTTCAAATTTACATCCTGTGGTCTGTTGAACTAAATGGTGAATTTCTAAAGTCCATAAAAAGCGCTGTGACCTCCAGGAAAAAAAAAAAGCGGCGTTTGTCTCCTGGTTATTTTTGTGGCTTTTATGGGTTGTGGATTAATCAGGTGTTTAACGAACTAGATCTGTGTGGAGCCAAGCAGGGGAGAAATGAAGCCTTGCTGCTGCTGGGCTCATGATGGCCCTTCAAAGCAATACAGTCACTTCTGAATATCTGAACTATTGAGCTGTTCTGACCTGGCTGCCTCCAGTGCAATTCATTCACGTGCATCACCAGAACGACTCGATACCTACTTTTATCTAGGTTCTTCCACCACTTGGATTGTCCTGTTCCACCGCTACTCTGGATAAAAGAGAGAAAAGTTGCTCTCTGAAAAAAGCAAACCACAAATCCTAGGGTTTTGTTTGTTATTTAAAAAAAAAAAAAAACCCAAACAAACCACTTTTACTTTCTTCTTTCTATGTTTGAGGTTTTTTTCTCCCTGGATATTTTAGGATGTTCACTTGGGATGCGGGAGACCCAAGTCAGTGGTCCCACAAGGTGGGGCAAAAATGTTTTAGTCTGCTTTGCCGTATGGTGGTGCAGTGGATTTTCATAGTGTATTTGATTCCGTGCCAAACTTAACTCAAGATTAACACCATATATTGCAGGAACATTGTGAGTGTAATAAGCAAGATCCTTGTCGTCATTCATAATATCATGGGGAACTACCAAGCAATTAAGTGAAAAAGGGCAGCAATTCCTAACCATCTTCAAAATGGTATTGAAAACTGGTTGTATCCCATAATCTTTTTGGGATACATATTTGCTCATGTAAATATGAACTCACAGCATTACCTGTATCCTAACTGCTGTTCTGGTAGTTGTCCAGCTCTGCCATATCCACATCTAATACTCTTCTATCTGTGACCTCTTAACGTCTAAAGATGACATGTTGAGGCAGCCTGATGACACTTCACGAGGTACTATTACTGTTCAGGTCTCTGAGTAGCAAGTAGAGACAGTTAAATTATGGCCAGTTACCTTAGGATCCTTACCTAAAAGTGAAACGTAAACGGGTACAAACCATTCTGGGCAGCATTTCAATGGTAGCGAGATGTGTAAAATGTCCCATTACAAAAATAAGAAAATCATCCAAGGTTAAAGAGACCTGACTAGTGGGAGTAGTAAATTAAGAAAGACCAGAACAAGATGTACTTGAAGGAGGAAGGATGGGACAAAACACAAACTTAATAAAAAGGGAAGGAAAAGGAGACCATCATTTCAAAAATTAATACTGCCCACAACCATTACACAGCAACAGTTGAACATGCAAGAACCCATGATCTTTAAGTTAATTAATTTCTTAGCATCCATCACTTTCTGAAGGCAAGTTCCACCTGTGGTCAATGCGGTAGTTCACTCATGGCTTATTTAATCTTTGTTTCCTTACTTGTAGGTCTTATCAACGTCTGGATTATTCTGCTGGAAGAATTAACAACTGCCATATCCAACTGTCCCCGCCAGCACCAGCCTCCTACTTTGGATCTGCTCTTTGAATTGCTGAGGGACGTTGCCAAGACACCTGGTAATGAAAGGGCTTGATAAAACGTGAGCTAGCAGAGCCCACCCCCGAACTTCTTAAAATCCTAAACCACTTCTCTGAAGTGTGTTATTCATTCTAGAGCTGCACAGAGACATTCTCGAGTAGGAAGGGATTTTCTCAGAGCGTGATCTGTTGTTCCAGTGAGTGCGTTTGTTCTGTGTTGACCAAAGGCATCTTGTAAGAGTATGTTCAACGCACTTTTACATTTAGTGCACAAATAAAGAGGTGCAGTACTCTATCGATGATGTCCAAGCCACAGAAAATGTTTGTCTGGTGCCCAGGAAATGGAAAATTATATATTCCTGTAGACCTGCTGGGAAAGACAGCAGGTAAATAGTTGGCTAAATGTTCATATACTACCTGACAGCTACATCCAAAACCGCTTACCTCTCTCTTCCAACAAAAAAAAGTTTCAGAGCCTGCTTTCTTTGGCACTGCCCCGGCCTTAAGCTTGGAACAACTTAGCAATTTTACTGTGCATATAGGCTTTGTAAGCAAAAATATACAACCATCGTTGTGTTTATTTTAAGGCCCAGGATTTGGCATTTATGCAGTTGTACATCTTCTTCTTCCCACGATGTCTCTTTGGCTCCATCGCAGCCATGGTGACCATTCTTACTGGGATGTGGCATCTGCTAATTTCAAGCACGCCATCGGCCTTTCCTGTGAACTCGTCGTGGAGCACATTCAGAATTTCATACACTCAGGTATGTCATCGCACTGTCACATCTACTGAAGGCCATCAGTGGCGTGGTACTGGATGGGGAAATGCTTTAATTGCGTTTTGGTTACTCAAGCAGAAAATAAGAGGAAGAGGGTTGAAAATTTCTGTTTGCTTGGGCTTTTTTTTTTTCTTTCTTTACAGAGTTTAGAGTTATGGAAAAAATTAACTTGTAAGGGAGCTAGGGAAGTTATTTAGTCCATTCTCCTCTCAGCAGGGCTATATTCAAAATTAAAACATCACAGCTTATATTATACTTTCCAAAAGAAGGTACTAAGACTTTGATCATAAAGGACTAGAATATTCAGAAACAGGATCTAACAGAATTTCTCCAGTACCACTTAAGCTCAGATATTTTATATTGTTAACATCAAAAGGACTGTTCTTATTTCAGTTTGATGTGATGTATGTTTCAGAATTGAACTCTAGTGATACCTGCATAAAAAGATTTGGTTTTGCAAAGTCTCTGAATAGCAGTAAGTGTAGCAAGACTGTTTACCTCTAGGGCAATGATGTTAAAACCAGTCTGTGTCTTTTCCTTATAGATATTGGTTATGAAAATATGATCAACACTATGCTGAAAGATCTTTTCAAGCTGCTGGTAGCCTGTGTAGCAGAACCAACAGAAATTATTTCCAGAGTTGGCTGCTCTTGTATCAGGTAACACAGTCTGTTCGCCCAGTTGGCATATTCAAAAAAAAGATGTCCGTATATCTTTGAAGAACTTGTGGACTGATTAAGTTGGCTAACATCTCAGAAGAATCATACAATCGTAGGATTGTCTAGGTTGGAAGGGACCTTTAAGATCATCTAGTCCAACCGTCAACCTAACCGACAAAAAACCATCACTAACCCATGTCACTAAGCGCTATGTCAACCTGTCTTTTAAATACCTCCAGAGATGGTGCCTCAACCCCTTCCCTGGGCAGCCCATTCCAAGGCTTGACGACCCTTTCAGAGAATAAATTTTTCCTAATATCCAATCTGAACCTCCCCTGGTGCAGCTTGAGGCCGTTTCCTCTTGTCCCATCACCTGTGACTTGGGAGAAGAGACCGACCCCCCCTGGCTACACCCTCCTTTCAGGGAGTTGTCGAGCGAGAAGGTCTCCCCTCAGCCTCCTTGTCTCCAGGCTGAACACCCCCAGCTCCCTCAGCCTCTCCTCACAAGACTTATTCTCCAGACCCCTCACCAGCTCCGTTGCCCTTCTCTGGACCCCCTCCAGCACCCCAGTGTCTACAAAGAAGTCTACAATATATCTATTGTTATTTGAATAATGAATTTTAGACTTACTAACCTTTTCTTGCTGTTTTCTCTCTGCTTCAGAACCTGTGATTGTAGGCATTGCTATGTGTATTGCTCCCAGGAAAAGCACTTGTACGTTACTTACATGCAGGTAGTCAATAATTAATCCTTAGGAAAACTAATCAAGTGTCTTTCTGTTGGAATTCACAGATCTTTAGAGGTAATTAATACCTTTCGCAGTCTTCAGGTTATTACAGTCATAATCAAAACAAACACTGCATTATATAGTTACACAACGTGTGGGTTTTGTCCTGGCAAGATGAGTACTGAAAGAGGAAAAGCAAAAGGGAAAAAAAAAGTCAAAACTACAGTGTAATTACAAAAATAGGTCAGGGTAACAACTGAGGAGATGAGGTATCATTAGCTAGCTATTGAGTAGGGCTTTTTTTTCCTCTTTTCAACCTTCTCCCATTCCAAGTGTGAATTGTTTAGTTCCTTCTTGAATATGGTATTGTTTTCCTGTGCCCTTGCAGGTACGTGTTGGTGACAGCAGGGCCTGTGTTCACTGAAGAGATGTGGAGACTTGCGTGTTGCGCCCTGCAGGACGCCTTCTCTGCCACTCTGGAGCCAGTAAAGGTAAACTGCCTTTTTGCTGACAGTCAAAATGTAATTACGCGAATTACAGACTCGCTAACTTTTGACAGGTTGTTTTTTTTCTTTTTAAGTAAAGTTTTTGGGTACAGAGCCAAGAAAAGAAGCGTAAGGATTAGATGGTAGCTTTTGTTATTTTGACAGTTCACTCTCAAGGAAAGGTGTTGGATCAACAATGGAGATTGAAATCCATTTTTCTAAACATGTGCAAACAACACCAGTCACTAGTAGTTCAGACTTACTTTAAATTGCCCTGCCAGCACAAAATCAGAAGAGTTTAGTAGGTGAAAACATACCTTTTGATCTATTTCTTCCTCTGGATGGGCTAAAACTAGACAGAAGACAAAGTTCCATACTCGATGCTGTAGCTGCGTGCTCCATATAGATTTATTTCTCACCTCACTATCTTTTCTTGTAACAAAAAAAAATCCTGTTAAGTCATCGCAGGCCAGACTACATAAGAAGTTGTAATGCCTTTGCATCAAACTCATCAAATGTTAAAAAGCAGGTCACCAGCTGCTGGTAACGAGACAGATCGCTCCGAATCTCGTATTCCACGTGAACGGGCCGGACAACGCTACAGTCGCTGACTTCAGTTAACGCACGGTGAAAGTCTGATGTTGTGTCTCTCTATAGAACCTGTTGGGCTATTTCCACAGTGGTTCCGAAAGCTTTAGTGGAGACGCCTGTGAAGTGAAGGTGGCAGCCCCCTCCCTCTCGCCGAGTGCTGAAGCCGAATACTGGAGAATCAGAGCCATGGCACAACAGGTACTGAGTGATCCTTTCCGGGGAAAGGCTGAGAATCTTTTAAACTTGGGCCTTTTCTTGATGAAACTACGTGTTTACCACCGGCTTCCTCACAAGCCCTATGGGCAAAGACTTCCTCGTCACCAGACTAACATTTGTCTAACAGTAGTATTGAGAAAAAATAATAAAAACCAGGAAAAATAATACCCCATAAAACTGCCCCCCTGTAAGTAGGAATTAGGAACGGTGGGGGAAGATGCAATTCCTGAGGAGGACTGACCATGAGCCTGTTGGGTAACGTATCTTTAAAAAAAGGCAATCCTAGCACACATCAGTGGAAACGTTTCTGATAGAGAAGAGGAAATAGTAGTGGCACTGTGAATTCTCATCAAGAATGTCATAGATGTTTTTAATTACTCTTTTAATGGATAATAACTTCAGAGGGCAAAAAATGAAGCTAGAAAACAACATTCCTTCAACCTCTCAAAGCAGAGTTTAAAGGGGAATGCAGATTTTTTTTCTCTATAAATAGCTGGTTATAGATTGCAGAGAAGAAAAAGAGTTACTGAGAACTAGAGGACAATGCTGACATTTAACAAAGATGTAAATCTCACCACTAACCCCTAGTCAGCGGAGCAAGTGCGGACACAACCTTCTCAAGGTCCTTTTGACTACAACGGAGGTTGTTCATTTTATGAAAGTGGTTACATGAAACAAGTTGTGTGAACTACAGCAGACTGAACCTAATGACCTGCAGGGTACCATAAAACTGGAAATACTGTATGACAGTTCCAGCTTGGGAAAGCAGCTGGATTAAACGAGTCAACAGATGTTTGGTGTCAATTTCTGACTTGGTTAATCATTCCCCGATTCTGCTTGAAAATTTGAGACACACAGACCAGGGTTTGTGATGACAAGTAACGGGGAAGTGGCAGACTTTGAATAGGAAAAAAAACACTTTAAAGATGCAGAACTCGAGAAAGCAGGGAATGTGTCATTTATACTTTTCTTGTGGACTATTGGTGGCACTTGCTTGAGTCCTTCTCAGTGGGGATTTGACACAGCTGCTAAGATACAAAACAAAGCAACTGAGAGCTTTTTCTCCATTTCCCACTCAAAGAATTGCAAGATAGGTGTCTTGTATTTTTATGGATGAAAATAATCCTTCCAACAGCCAGCTTCTTTAGGTACAACCAGCTAACTATGCAAACAGATCCTTGTCTCCACTGTACATGATATTTTCCGATAGCAGCCTACAGACAGCAGAAGGTTGTTTTGGCATTTGGTGCTATGCCTTGTACAAGTTCAAAGAAAAAGATGTCCATCCTTTGTCCTTGCTCTGCTGGTTGTCTGGAGGTAGTCCATGGCTCTGAGGCCTGTTTTACCAAAGCAGAACACTCCAGAGAAGGTCTGCCCAGGGGGATACCTTGTGTTGTCTCCATCACTGTAAAGTAAACCATCACACCAGATCTTTCACAATGCAGGAAATCCTATTCATTCTCAGCCCTCCCCAAGGACGCAGTGCAAGTGCTAAACTCATTGTTTTATGTAACTTGTTTTTTTCTAGGTCTTCATGCTGGAGACTCAGTGCTCCCCAAAGACCCCTAGCAACAAGGAAGGGTTTGAACATGCCCAGTCGTGCGTGCTCATCATTGACCTGCCGTCAGATAAGAAACCAAACGGGCATACCCAGAGAAGGTAAAATATCTCCTCAGGAAAATACTATGCCATTAAAAGCAAGGTAAAAATATTGTCAGGCTGGCAGAGGTATGAACAGAGCCTGACAAACCATGCCTCTCCATAGGTCTCATCAAATAAAAATTAAGTTTTGGGGCACAGGAGACAATAGTTTACTACTGTCTGCACTCCAAATGTTTCCATGATCACACACGGGTGAGCAGGCACGTGCAAGAGCTGTTAGTCACAGACAAGCCTGTGCCAGGGTCTATAATGCAGCCCTTAGAAAGCTAAAGAAGGAAAACGCTTCTAATAGGCAGTAAAAAAAGTAAAAAAAGCTGTTAGGTTACAAATACCTGAAGGATACATAAGTCACACAAAGCCTTCAAGTAGAGAAAATGCAGATGAAATGAAGAAAACAATTCTCATAGGAAATACTAGGAAAGTTTTTCCAATATTGAGATTCTTTTCTTTAAGAAGTAGAGTTAAAAATACCAGTTTGAAGAAAGCTTTGGAAGTGCTGTTATGTTTGTAGTGATACTTCTGCAAATGAAGCAATGTCTGCTTCACTAATGGTCTTTTAAATTCGGTATTACTGGATTAAGGAGGTAGAAAAAGTTAATGGATAAACTGGAGCAGTGTAAATTGAAGAGACCACATCCAAAGCTGTGAAACTGTCAACATACTGATCTAGGGAACGTTGGTTTTGCTTGGCAATTTATTTTTTTGTGGAAGTCCTTCTGTACGTTACCACCTCAGAAACTCATGCATTTCCATGACAGCCTGATCCTGTCAAAGAATATTTCTTTTTGCTTGCACTTGGTTGTTTAAACAACGGCTGTAACGTCACTAGGGCCAAGAATTGGAGTTCTGCATTCAGGGTTTGTGTTGGTATTGCAAGGTATGTAATACATGGCATGAAATTGTCTTTTACTAGATACCAACCCTGCTTCTGTACCACTTCAGGCATTCTCATTCCAAAGTAAACTATTTCTTGCAACAAGGAGCCAGAATGTGATGGTCCTTCTTTGGATGGGCAGGAAGAAAGACCACGCAAGATGTCTTTATTCACAGAAGTTTCCCCCAAGAGCGGGTGCTCTGTTGCCTCAACCTTCAGAGAACAGGGTCCCACGCAGAGACGAAGAAAGGTTGAGATCATGGTCTAAACCCTTCCTTCTTGGTGGGAAAATAGCTGCTTTCTCCAAAGGTTGGCAGATCATTCTCCTTGTTATAATGAATGCAAAGCCAACGAGTGGGAGCGCTCCCCTCTCGTGGCGACTAAAGGCCGTGCAATCTAACAGGCTGCTTGTCTTTGAACAAATAAACGAGTAAAGCTTGCAATTAACACAAACTCTGAATGCTCTCACCCTGCGCTTTGTCTAAACAACTGCAAAAAGTGTACGTGCCGATAGGCAAATGTAACCCCAGCGATGCTCATTTTTCACCAAAACAGGGCTCAAAAGTTGACCGTGCCACTGTTTTTCATATTATTTGCTACAGCAGTGCAGTAATATGCCAGTCTTGCATGCTACTAACTGTGGCCTTCCAAAAGTTTTATTTTAACCTTAGTGGGGTTTCTCTTCTCCCTTTTTGCTTTTGTTTCCTTAATGCCGCCTCGTTTCACAGGAAGCTGGGGTAAGGGAGCTTTTCTTCTTCCTAAAAAGTAATGATATATTTCAGTTCAAAACTTTGGGCAGAATAAGGAAATACTGTCCTTAACCAGCTTTGGTGTCGTGTGTTTTCACCTGTAGCTCACCTATAGCTCTTTCACCTCTGTACTGGTTTCTTCTGGAATTGAGCAGTATTTTAAACTGTCCTTGGAAATTGACTTTTTGGCTATTAGAAGCAAAAGCAGCTCTCCATTCTGATCCTGCTTTTGGAACAGGATTAGTTTCTTGAAATCAATGCAAACACTCATTTAACTTTAAACATGCTCTTCAGAGCTTTTCTGAGTCACAGCCTCTAATGATTTTTACAGCAGAAAACTGCTTCCCCATAAAGAGCTCCAGTGTATGTGTTAATCGTCACGATTTTAGCGCTGTCAGATAATAAGAGTATTAAATATTACTGATATATCATCACAGACAGCTGTGTCATGGTAAGAGAGCTATCACAGGTAAATTAAGCCTGAAAGCACAGTTTTGATTAACCTATAGCTTCTACATGGCAAAGCATACCGTAATCCCTCAAAAGCCACAGGAGGTTTGATTTTTTGTGGGTCTTTTTTTTTAACTCAGGACCTTTTGTAAGTAAAATTAACATTAACATATAAAATTAACTTTTATAAGTAAATTAACATAAAGCAAATTTTAAGGGTTAAAATATGTGTTTTTCTGGCTTTTTTTTTTTTTCCAAGTGTTGCATTTCAAAATAGAGTTTTGATATGATTTCTCAAAAAAAAAATAGACTTTTTGGTATTTTGAAAACACTTTTGAAAGTTGTTTCATGGAAGTAGAATAATTTTTGCAACAAAAATATTAAAGGCCTACATCTGAACATCTCGTTACATGAAGATTTACTTTGACTTAGACCTAAAACTTCAGTATTGCAAGCAAACTGAAAAATCTCTTCCTCACTAGACAGCAGTGCTAATTAAAAAGTGACCCATCATAGTTCCCTAAATCAGAACAAGCATTACTATGTGTACCAGAGCATCAGCTTCATTTATAACATCGCTGCTGTAACCTTATATGAAGACCTTTTTTTTTTTTTTAAAAAAAATGCCTTAAAATAGGTTTCACAGCTTATAATTTTAAATCCATGAGATATCAAACAATGATCCTGTCCCCCACCTTTCTTCCTAAGCCTCCCTTCCCTGTCAGCCTCTTGGTGTTATTTACTAGTGAATGACCCGAAAACTTTGGCCAGGGGTCAAAAATCAGGGAGAGCTAGAACAACTCGCAGCATCTCTCCAACAGGAGCACGGCCAAGGATCACCCAGTATCACGTGTGAGAAACAGGGTTAGGAACAGATAATTCCACGCGAGGCTCTCAAAAGTTGAAGTCTTAAGAGCAATCAGTGAAATGTGCCTTCAGCAAGACTTCAAGCTTCTTTGCATGCCCCATTGCACTGCTGATGTTTCCGTAGATTTTTTTTTTTTTTTATTGGTTGGCTTTTTGTTTTCTTTTCACTCCTGGCATTAGTGGAAACAGAAAGAAAGTGTTAAAATTAGTTTGGGCCTCAATTTGTCACGGCAAAGATAAGGTTTGCTGAAATGCCGGTGGAGGAATTTTAAGGGTACTTCAACTTAGCCAAAGTTCAGCAACAAAAATAGAAAATATAGTCAAGGACCAACGGCAGAAGTGCTGCATAACTTGTGTGTTAACAAATTCCTCAGATATAGGAGGCTGAAATACTGAGCGTATTTGCAGCTGCCGTGAAATCGAAACAGAGAATCCCCCAGTATTAGGCATCTCTGGAGAAAGGGACAAAAGTTATAATAGAGCTGTAATACCACCTGTGCCGTTAGTGTGCTTGCTGTGGGCTGTTATTTTTCTTAACCAACGTTAAGTGTCTTCCCTTCTAAGAAAGCACTTGAAAGAGTAGCTGAAAGACCATTCTAGACAACTTTTATCTTCCTACACTTCTTTGTAACAAGACTCCGAAAATTTGGCCTTTCGTTTGCATCTTTCATGTTAAATTCTAAAATATGAAGTATTCCTGTACTTTTCGTAAAAGCACAATGCACTATTTTAATTTTATTTTCTTTTTTTCCTTCCCGTGCTTGGTTTTACCAAGTATTCCTTTCAGGACGATAGTGGTGAGCTTGCTGTCCCACCAAGTACTGCTCCAGAATTTATATGACATCTTACTGGAAGAATTTGTGAAAGGCCCTTCTAACTTGGAGGAGAAAATGACGATACAAGTACCAGAAAACAAGTTGGCTGGTTTTCTCAGGTACATCTCCATGCAAAACCTGGCTGTCATCTTTGACTTGCTGCTGGACTCCTACAGAACAGCCAGGGAGTTTGACACCAGGCCCGGGTTGAAGTGTCTGCTGAAAAAAGTGTCTGGCATTAGCGGGGCTGCCAACTTGTATCGCCAGTCAGCAATGAGCTTCAACATCTACTTCCATGCCTTGGTTTGCGCAATCCTGACAAACCAGGAGAACATCACTGCAGAGCAAGTGAAGAAGATCCTCTTTGAAGACGATGAGAGAAGCACGGACTCGTCACAGCAGTGTTCTTCAGAAGACGAAGACATTTTTGAAGAAACTGCCCAGGTCAGTCCCCCGCGAGGGAAGGAGAAGAGACAGTGGAGGGCTCGAATACCATCCCTGAGCGTGCAGCCTGTCAGCAACGCGGACTGGGGATGGCTGATCAAGCGGCTTCATAAGCTCTGTATGGAACTTTGCAACAACTATATCCAGATGCATCTGGACCTGGAGAATAACGTAGAGGAGCCTCCAGTGTTCAGAGGTGACCCTTTCTTCATTTTACCATCCTTTTACTCAGAAACCTCCACCCCGTCGACCGGAGGGCAATCTGGAAAAGACACACCATCAGAAGATGACCGGAGTCAAATCAGGGACCCACTGGGAGACAGCCTGACACCCCGAGGAGGGAGCGGAGAAATGTTGCTGCTACCCCCACCCCAAAGTCCTAAATCAGAGAAAAAAGAGCAAACGAGGAAAAAAGAATGGTGGGAGAGTGCTGGCAACAAGATCTACACCATAGCCACTGACAAAACTATCTCCAAGCTCATGACAGAGTACAAGAAAAGAAAGCAGCAACAGTCCATGCCATCCTTCACCAAAGAGGTCAAAGCAGAAAAGAAAGGGGAGCTCTTGGGTTCAAGAGGGCCAGACTCACCCATACTCCAGCGGCCACAACATCTGATAGATCAGGGTCAAATGAGGCACTCATTCAGTGCTGGCCCAGAGATCTTGAGACAAGAGAAGAGACCGCGCTCAGGATCTACAGTCAGCTCCCTGAACACGTCTGTTAGGGATGCCGAGGCCCAGATACAGGTAGGACATATTTGTAGAATGCTAATAATAATAGCAANTCACCCATACTCCAGCGGCCACAACATCTGATAGATCAGGGTCAAATGAGGCACTCATTCAGTGCTGGCCCAGAGATCTTGAGACAAGAGAAGAGACCGCGCTCAGGATCTACAGTCAGCTCCCTGAACACGTCTGTTAGGGATGCCGAGGCCCAGATACAGGTAGGACATATTTGTAGAATGCTAATAATAATAGCAAGCATTTAAAAGATACCTACAAACACATTTTTTTCTGTTGCGGTTGTAATGATTATAATCTCTTCATTAAATGTCTTTGTTACATGAAGATATCATGTTGATGAGGACTGAATATTTCAGCAGCTGGCACTGATACAAACCTGATTCTGGCCTACCAAAAGAAAATCAGTCTTTGGGGAAGTGTTCTCAGGCACACACAGCTTTCAAGAGTGTTTCTCTGACCGGGGCCAAAGCTGCACTTAAGACTAAGAACTAACACCCTACGATGAACTCACCGCTTACTGCTAAGAGCTCCAGCCCACTTGAGGGCTTTTGAAAATGTGATGCTGCTTTTCACAAGGCTTTTGTACTTAAGAAGGGGTATTTTTTTGTTAATTCCACAGCAGAAATAGCGGGCTCTGTTGCTAAATAGAAACTTGCTGCTTGCATCTCCAAGTGAACAAATGGGTGAAAGTCTTTGTTCACTGTGGGATGAAATAAAAGGTGATGAAGGGGGAGGGTGATACCTGCAGTACAAAGTAAAACAATGGCTTAGAATCATTGTATGATTCGAGTTGGAAGGGACCTTAAAGGTCATTGAGTTCCAACCTCCTGCCCTGGGCAGGGACACCTCCCACCAGACCAGGTTGCTCCAAGCCCCATCCAGCCTGGCCTTGAACCCCTCCAGGGATGGGGCAGCCACAGCTTCTCTGGGCAACCTCTTCCAGTGTCTCACCACCCTCACAGCAAAGAATTTCTTCCTAATATCTAAACTAGATCTCCCCTCTTTCAGTTTAAAACTGTTACCCTTTGTCCTATCACTCTGCTCCCTGATCAAGAGTCCCTCCCCTTACGGTACTGAATGTGAATTAGGAGGACAGAGTGAACATTAAATAAATACACCGGCATTACTCACTTCTCCTCGTGAGGCTGCAACCACCAGATATCTTATTTTCTGCCTCAAGCGGTGGGCTCCTCTATTTACACTGACCTTCTAAAGAGTCTTTCTGTTGCATCCAATGTGTTTGTAGGCCTGGACCAACATGGTGCTGACGGTCCTCAACCAGATTCAGGCCCTGCCAGACCCGACGTTCACAGCCCTGCAGCCGGCGGTGTTCCCCTGCATCAGCCAGCTCACCTGCCACGTCACGGATATCCGGGTGCGCCAGGCGGTGCGGGAATGGCTGGGAAGAGTGGGACGGGTTTACGATATCATCCTTTAAACCTAACCTGTCGCTCCCCTTGCACAGGGGAGCAGGCATCCGAGGTATACAGCAAAGAAGCATTTGAGGTTCGTTAATTGCCTAATTTGTTGGTGATAAATTAAGAATCAATGAGCTTGTCGATGTGTATCCTCTATCCACGTCAGACTGTGTCCCTCACTCATGAGTGTGTCCTGGGCTGGGGGTTGGGGGGGTGGTGGTCTGGCCCCAGAACCCAGAAACTGCCAGTAGACCAGGGTGGTACCTAAAGGGATGACGATACATTTCAGTAGCCTTCATTTTAATTCAAATTTGCAACAGTGGGAGCCACGATAAACTCCAGCAGCCATCCCACACTTGCAATGAGCTGTGAATGCAACTGTCAAAACCAGGCCAGTAAGCCTATGTAACTTTAAAAAAAAAAAATAAATAAAAGCCAGGAAGAAGGTGGGGCTACAGGACAAGTGAAAAGGTGACAGTTGTTTTGGGATAAATTTTTTTTCCCTTCTGAAATTAGCATGAGAGAGGAAAACCAAATAAAATATTATTGCAGTAACTATATGTCTCGCTCACTAGAGAAAGTGGAAATTAATTTTGCTCTGAGAAGAGCTTTTAAAGTCTGGTCACTTTTGGGGTAGCTAATAAGTGACTATTAAAATATCCCAGGTCTAAAACTGGTGAACCAAGCACAGACTATCCATCCTGTCATTGCTCTTGTGGAGTGTTGCTTGAAGAGAGGTGGCACTGTCACGCTGCCCTCTCTACACCACCACCCTGGCTGCCTCTTCAGCTACGCCTACAGCTGATCCTTTTTCCAGGTGTCTAATTCCCCCCCTCCGAGGGGCAACAGGGAAGTCTGTTTTGCTGTTTCCTGTGAAGCTGGGGTGGGGGAGAAGACACACCACAGAGCAAATACCAGCATGTGCCAATATCCAGCATCCAACTAAACAGGTAGAGATAAAGCGTTCCAGTTCAAGCAGTGCTGCAGCTCAGTTGGCTTATGCTTCTACTGGAAATTTAGATATTTGCTTATATAGAGCTGCTGTAGCCAGGAACGCTCTTACCACCTTTGTTAAACTTAGCTGATCACTCCACAGTGAGCCGAACCAAGATGGAAAATAGTCTGAAAGGAAGAAGGAATGTTTGCTGGTTCTCTCCCTTTTCTTGTCTGCTGCTGTAAATAGAAGGGGACAGACCCTCCCGGAGGTACGTCCCACTCCGTGCAGCACTCCTGCAGGCACTACCACGATTTGCTGATGTTATTAAGGGGTGGGGGGAAGAAGGGGAGGGATTGACTTTTGTCTTGTCAAACTCACACTTGGTGCTGCTCACACTAGACACAGCAAAGGGTCACCTCGCTGCACAGGTTGTCACAGCCCCTGGGACATTCCATCTTGCGCTCCCATACTGCACAATTGGAAGTTGAAATGATTTGTTGAAAGTAAGTTGGTTTAATCTTAGGTGACCCCTTCATGATGTTCTCCCAAGGCTTATAAAACGTGCGCACCGACTAAATATACAGCTTCAGTCCCTGCTCCAAAGCACCCTCAAAACCAGCATCTCTTTATATCAGGCCTGGAGACCATCTCCTTATATCAGTTGCAAAACTAACTGCTTTTAACGTCTTAAATATAGAAAAACAGAAGAAGCTAGGAGCCATCGCCCCATCCGATGTGTTCACAAAGAGTCTGCCCCTCTCCTCCTGCTTTTTCCCTCCATTGCCCACTTCCCATCTGTCACCTGCTGGACTTGTGCAGGGAATATTTGTCCCGTGATTTTTTCTGTAGCATCAGTCACACTGTTTCCCTCTATTTCAAAACTTCCCTTTGCTAAAGTGTTTCAAGGACATAAAAATTCCTTACAAGCCAACTCTTTCTGACCACCTACATTGACTTTATAAACATGTAAATTAGCAATTTTATCAGTTTTTCCCCAACAATCTTAATACTTCCCTGGGGACAGGTGAGATTGGCCCTTGGTACATGGGAGAGTAGTGGCATGGTTTGATTTCTGTTGCCATGACTTTCTTACGCATCTTTAGGTATAGTAAAAAGGTGGTTATATTTTTGTTAATCCTTTTATTGGGCATCTATACAGAAACTGCTTTTAAAGCAATACATTAACTAGGCAACAACAGAAATCAGAATAATTAATTGTATGCAAAGCTCTGCTGGTTTTCATTATACATACATTGAATGGATGCAGATCTTTGTTATCCTAATCTAAAACTAAAGCAAAAACCCTGAAATTATGTTGGAGAAATAAAAATGATAGCAATACCAATGGAATCACTCAGGACTCTAGGAAAGGCTGTGGTTATGTGCTGTGGTTGCAATGCACGTACCCTGCTGTAAAACAGAAAGAAAAGCTCTAGGAGTGACAGTGTTCCTCCACCACCCTCCTCAAGCCCACAAACACAGCCCAGCCCAGTGTTATTTGATTAGCCACTGTCTTGACCCAAAATACCATTTCATTTCAACTTTTTACACTACAAGTATCATACTAAAAATGAGTAGGAGTAAGTTTTCTGTATCGCTGTTGCCCTACTTTAATCTTTGCCGTCCAAATTATGCACTAAGTGCCCATTGTCACCCTCAGTGCCTCTACTCATTAACACCCTTCCCTAAGCATCACTTGGAGCAATTCCAGAAATGTAATTTAAAAGGATGGGGGTGAAGGAACGTTTGAAGCAGCGGGCTTCACACAAGCAAAGTTTAGCCTGTGCTGCTCTTCCTTCTCCTTCTACGTAAAATGGTAAGCATTTGAGGAGAGCAGCCCACGGCCACCTCAGGAACCATTCATCTGAGCTGCAGAAGCTTCCTGATGCACCTCCATAACATAAGTAAATAAAAAGTGGAGTTGGTTCATCAGATTCTCAGCTATTATTTTTTTTTGCTAGTTTAGCCATAGATGTCAGCAAGCCCCAAAGGAGTACAGCACTAACCATGTGAAGTCACTGTTCCATAGACCCATGCTGTCTGTTTCTGCCTTCAGCCTCCTAAAGCAAGCTTTTAGCCCCAAGGAGTCGTCTGCCAGGACAGTCCCAGCAAAAGGGTACTGGCACCAGCCTGGTCCTAAGCTTCAGAAGGGGACTCCCCAACTCTGAACACCCCAACCATGTCCAGTTTTACCACACCACAGCAGCTTTTCCCCTTGTGAGCGAGGAAGGACCTCCCTCAGCAGCACAAGGCAGCCCTTGTAGCCACACGTGTCCTTCTCACGCAACTCTTTTGGTCACGTAAATTTCTATAGGAGTTGGGTTTGATTCTTATTGAACTGGCTGGTTACTTTTAAATAAAAAACAACTGACCAGTCATTTTTAACCGAGCTGCTTAAAAAACAACCACCACCAAAAGAAGTGTGGTGGTCTGGCAACATCCTCAGGACCCAGAGCTGTTCCTCTGCTGCCATTGCCTGGTTCACGCCGCCCTCCTCAGGGCCACCACCGCAACCAGGGGCACATTTCCACGGCACATTTCAAAAGTCTTGTGGGCAGCCCCCAAGACTGAAGACAGAGAAGGATGCTGTTGCATCACCTGCCTTCACGCTCACCACCATGCAAATAGTTAAAGCTGGAAAAAGCAACGTACTCATTGGGAAAGTGCTGCTTTTGTTGTATAAGAGGATCAGGGTTGGACCCCAATTGATATGAGCTCAGGCCATGGCAGCGTGAGTACGTGCAGATGTATAAGATGATGGACGTGTTTGCCTATAGATTCCTGTAGCCCCAGTCACTGTCGTACTCTGAGCGTTGTGCATATTTACAGAGCGTTACCCACAGTAGTAACACGTTTATCATGCTCTCTGAATATTTCTGTCACATCAGCGATGGTTAATGCACTTGCTCTGGAAACTTCCCCACAATAGTCTTTTCCGAGCGTTCAGCAGCCCCAGAATTACCCCCACTGCCTCTTGCTTTCATACACATTTACTGCTCCCTGAGAGACAAACACTCGTCTGAGAATAACTGACTTAATTCAGCATCTAGAAAGAATTATTAGGGAAAGATTTACACAGACCTGGGCAAAACTTTCCTTGTAAAACTCCAAGCAACGGCAACACAGCTTTTGCCTCATCACAGATTAAAAGAATTCGTGTCCTCTGAACCGTACCTGGCTCCTGTCAAGGCCAAGCAGAGTTTTACACCCGTCATTTGTAAGATACTTCGCCTTTCAATTTGAGTTTCAAGTTTTCTTTAAAAACCTCAACCTTACTCTAAATTTCACTGACGAATCCTCACCTGCCAAAGATATAACCCCCCCCCCAAATACCGTGTGTTACCATGTGTAACCTCCATCTGCACTTGATGTAACAGTACTATAGAGTACTTGATATAGGACTATTGATACAGTAGTAGTTGATATCGTTGGTAGCTCCACACCAGTGAGAAACCGAGTGGCAAAGGAATCAGCAAGTAGAAAGACCAGGCTGGATGGGGCTTTGAGCAACCTGGTCCCCTGGGAGGTGTCCCTGCCCAGGGCAGGGGTTTGGACCTCCATGATCTTTAAGGTCCCTTCCCTTCCTAACCCAAACCATTCCGTGCTTCGAGGTCCAGCTCCATGTGCTGCCTGCACTTTGTACCTCTCTCACAGGTTGGGCCCACACTCAGAGTGCCCAAGCTGTCAAAACCAATGCGATTTACATATCTGGAGATCTTTTACATACCTGGAGATCTTCTACATACCTGGAGATCTTTAATACTCAGGACTCAGTCCTTGAACTCTTCAAGCCCCACGTACAGGTTTGCAAGCTCTCAGGAAAGGGCCAGTCCCATACAGTTCCTGGTGTCACCCTCTCTGCTGCTGTCTTCTACACACCTCCTGCTTGAAAAAGCCACAAGAACCAGCACATATTCCCATCCATCCCAGCGCCCCAAAACTAGAGCCTCCCCTCCTGCACGGATCCAGTTTTAACACGTAGGAGGCTGAGCACAGCAAGCCAAAGTAAATTTATTTCTACCTAGTTCATCTGTCTAAAAGCTTATTCAGAAAGTGAGCGTGTGGTTTGGCTGTCTTCACCTTTAGCAATCCATTCGAGAAAGGCCATTACTTAGTGATGCCTTGGTTTTAATTCACCAAAAAGAAAGTTAAGTGCTTTTGTCCCTTGCCCTTGCTTTTGCGGGGGGTGTGCTAAGATTATGCTTAAAAGCAAGCTATTGACTCATTTCTCTGGTTACAGGCATTTCTGGGAAGAGCTAATCATGGCATAGGATATGGAATACAGTTAGGGTTTGGTTTGTTTTGGGTTGTTTTTTTTTCCAATTTCTGATCATTCCACAATTGTTTGAAGAAATAATGCAATACCATACATTAAAAAAAAAAAGAAAAAGGGAATTTTCTCTTCTTTTTTAGCATAAAAGGATCACGTTACCGTAGCACAGAAGCATAAATGTTGGATTTTATGCAATGTAGATAACAGCATCCAGCAGCCAGAGCTCCCTCTTCACTGAAATTCCCTATTTTGAGTAGAGTTTCTGTAGGGACACGATGGAAGGGTCTCTCAGCAGCCCTCACCAGGGACTCCAGGAGGTTGTACAGCTACAAGGAACAAGGTGTAGCTCCTCTTTCTGTTGTTTCCACTAATTCCCCTCAGAACATATATTTTATATGTGACACTAACTGTATCACATCATACAGCTTTGGCCAAAGATGGAGTGCCAGCTATCTAAAAATAAAAAATAAAAAAAGTATATGGTACAAGTAAGCATCTTTTTTTTCACTTAGTGCTCAGAGGTCTCCAAGCTAAGAACTAAATGCAGAGGGAAGAAGGAATGCCCTAATTCTGTATGATCCTGGATTAATGCAATAATGATCTCACCTGTGGGACCAGACCCCCTCAAATTCTCTTTATTTTTGGAAAATTCGCCAGTTGAGGTTTGCACAGTCTCCACTGCCACATTGAATCGAAGAACTGAGTTTACAGAGGTCATTTTTTTGTTAAGAAACATGGCAACAGGATCTAATTCAATCCTTTTACCACAACATCCCGCTTTTCAAAAGGTAGTTGGGTACCTTCCACCAATTTCATCTAAATACCACGGAAGAGCTATTTCCTATCCCTGCTGATTTGGCTGTTCGGGGCTGGGGTGAAGTGACTCCATGCTCCCACAAGAAGCTGAGAGGAGAGAGCTGAGCTGGCAGAGAGGCACAGGGACACGGGTTCAAGCAAGGGACAAATATCACCTCCCCAGGGTGGCTGTGGCTCCTGAGCCCCCAGCTCTGCAGAGGAAAGCAGGATCCTATGCCTAGACATACTTAAAGGGTGGGTGTCAGGAGGACAGGGCCAGTCCTATTTCAGTGGTGCCCAGTGACAGGACAAGAGGTAATGGGCACAAACCTGTACATAAGAAGTTCCATCTAAACATGAGGAGGAACTTTTTGACTTTGAGGGTGGCAGAGCCCTGGAACAGGCTGCCCAGGGAGGTGGTGGAGTCTCCATCTCTGGAGACGTTCAAAACCCACCTGGACACGTTCCTGTGCAACCTGCTCTGGGTGACCCTGCTTTGGCAGGAGGTTGGAGTAGATGATCTCCAGAGGTCCCATCCAACCCCATACCATTCTGTGATCTGACACCCAAGGGAGAGCAGCCAGGAAGGGCAGAGCCCTCTCCCACAGGCTGCTCGCTGGAGCAGATGGGAGCGAGAGATTGGAAAGTTCCCGGTGACAGCAGCGAGCACCTTGTTTTAGTCTCTCCCACTTTTCTCTCCCCACCCCCTTTTTGTCAATATTTGTGAGACTGCAACCATACTTCCCTGGGCCCTTCAACCAGAACCGAACACTGGAAGCAAGCCAAAGGGAGCGTACGCTCCGTTTTGCCAAAGATCTAATCCTTTCCTGCTCAAAAAATGAAAAAAAAAAAAAAAAATCAAATTTTAATTTCCATGACGACCAGAAAACACGATCCCTGGGACTCCATCCCTCCCTCTCTCTAGCTGTATATTCAGGAGGAGCCACTACTGGTTTTTAAGAGAGGAACTGTAAAATCGCTTTAACGTTGAGTTTACCTTCTATCGTGTTCAGACCCAGCTGCGGTTCCCCCGGTCTCAGCCACGTTCCCTTCCTCTTCCGCAGAAAAACACCTCCCCGTTGTCCCCCCCGCGTCCCGTCGCGCTGCTTTGTTTGCTCCTTGGGTGTCCAGTGGTCGGGCAGTCACTGTCGGCTGGCTTGCAAATTGTATTTTGTGTATATTTTATTCTGACTGAATTCTGAAATGGAAATATTTTAAAACAAACAAAACAAACAAAATTATAAACTATTTATGTTGCTTGTGTTGTAGAATAAAGAAGCAAACGCAAAATAAATGATGCTCTGATTTTGTCTAAAGATATTTATTTTACAGTTACTGATGAAGCAAAGGAGCGGAACTGAGAAAGGGCTTAAAAAACCCACGTATTTTGGGCCGTTTCTGCAGTTTTCACAGATGACCAGGGCAATTCAGCCACTTTGAAGTGCTGGGGTTTTGGGGTTTTATTCAGTGGGAGCCAAGATCTAAACGCTTCAACAGATGAGCCCTGCAGCGCTCCCAGCCAGAGCCTGGGCTTGGAGGGGAGGAGAAGGGTGAAGCTACCGGGACAGCTAAAGGTGCAGGTGGACAAGATCCAAACGGGTGAAGCATTTCTCCCTCCATTAAAATGAGGAAAATATTTCTGGCTTTGATTTCTTTAGAGGTGGAAATTAAAACAAACAAACAAACAAACAAAAATCCACCACCACACAAACATGGCAGAAAAGGCACCTACTTTCAATCACATAAATAACTGAAAACTGGCCTAAAAAGGTAACCTTAGAGATTGAACTCAACAAATTCCATCACACAACGAAATACCCACTTCGCTGCCACTGAAATCCAGACAGTGTCCATCCCAACCAGGAAATCCACGGGTTGTAAACACCACCAGGGACCAGCAGGCATGGCAGGAGAGGGTTCCTTGGAGCGCTGTTTCACAGCCAACCTTTTGTTGGGTTTTTAAGGCATTCTCCAATCACACTCAGTTTATCTAGCACTCAAAAAGCGTTCCCAATCTCCTGTTCATCCCTCCAAAAAGCTTGGCAAGAGTTCTTCCTTATCGCCTAAATCCCTCTTTTGATTAAAGTTGGATCAATGACTGCTCCTGCTTGGAGAAAACCCCTTAATTTAACGGAAATAGAAAGAATGGAAAATGAAAGCACTAAACACCTTCTTCACTGCAGGCACACACGCTTCCGTGAGCAACCAACATTTAGGCCCAGGAGAAGAAAGGGTTGAGCGATGCCCCTGTCAAGAGAATTGTCAATGGGGCTCCCCAAAAGCAGGAGTGTTTCAAGCCATAACAGGGCACAGTAACCTTTGGGGTCCCTCCCTGCACCCAGGGGTGGTACCCACAGCCCAAAGGCAAGATTTCCAAATCATCTCGAGAGGGAAAGCGCAACCGACATTCCCACCGGGGCTCACCAGGATCTCCAGGCATGGTCTCACAGGCACTGAAGCCACGCAAGGTCTGGCCTTCAACGCCTGTTACACAACGGCCTCATCAGCAGGAAGGGTGAGAGACACGTATTAGAGCAGATTTACAAAGCAACTAAATGAGGTTGCGATGCCTTAATAATCTTACGGCACTTCTGGCAAAACAGGGAGTGTTAAATCCCAACAATCGGATCTAATTCCGTTCCGGGAAACCACCTTCTGCTGCGCCACACGTCTCGATTAGATCCCCCTTAGAAGGATTTTCATTTCCTCCGAAACAGCCTTCGTTAATGTAAAACTGGGTAAATGCAAAAAGCCACCGTTCCACTCGCTCCTTCCACGTACAAATTCCCAGCTGCCTTCTCACCGAGCGGTGGGGCCAGCACGGCCTCCGCTGCCACCCGTGTGGAGAGGAAGAGGTCCGCACACGGAAGACACCTGAGCTTCTTCCTTCGTGGAGGAGCAAAGCGTTAAGAACACTCACCGAAGAAAGCAGCTGCCAACAAATATTAAAAAAAAAAAACAAACAAAACAACAACAACAAAAAAACGGAAAATTAAAAATTAAAGTGCTCGGTGTCACCACTATCGTTTTACAGATGGGGTGAACAATGGAGCAAGTGAAAAAATTTGTCCTTGACCACAAAAAGGCTCAAAAAATTTCTACACCACATCCTCTGGCCTCTCGCTTATCCCAGAGCTGTGGGCCTGTGGGATAATCTGGCAAGAGGGAGAGAAAAAAGAGAAATGCAACAGCAAAGACTGTTTATGGGAGGGATAATGGAAAGGCAAACTGGAGGTACCAGCAGATACTTGAGGGACAAGACTAAAGAGAAGGAAAACGCACTTGGGTTGCTACAGCTGATGCACCACAGGGTAACCATCAGCACATCCATATAGGAGACCACCAGCACATCTGTACACCCAAACACTCAGAGAGCACCACCACGGTAATAATGGGACAATATTTTCAGTAATCCTGCTGGAAGCACACTTTTTCCAGGACAGATGTTTCTCGGTCCACGTTTTACAAATGGAGAAACCTTTCTTTTGGTTCCCTGAGTGAGCCTGCGACAGAAATAAAATAAGAAGTAGAACCAAGCTTGGGTCCTGTCCTCCGATCCACGTGAAACACAGGGTGATCTCCAAGTTCTGAGCTTTTGGCAAAGGAGTCAGCATCAGGGTGAAACTCTTAACGTCTGATACCGCTCTAAACAAACACAAGCTGAGAACTCGTTATCCAAATGCCGTGCACGATGTCCTGAACGGTGCGCTCAGCGCCCAGGTTTCAGAACCCAGCAGAATCACAAATAAATCAAAACAATGTAGATGTAAGCACAGCTCAATTAGGTCCGAGTCTTCTACTGGGAATAAAAGAAAA